>RCNN01000245.1:0-46464 GCA_003667245.1 Heterostelium multicystogenum
GCTATTATTATTATTATTATTAATGTTATTTATTTTTAATTTCTCAAAGACTTTTTTTTGTGTAAAAATTGTAACTCTTTTTGGTTGTATTGATTGCACAATGAATCAAGAGCAAATTCCAAGTGAAAAACACCACTACAAAACACTTTAATTGTGGTTAAAAAAAAAGTTGGTTCTTTTTCATTGTTGTTGGAGCATCAGCATAAAAATAAATATCAAAACCACCATTTTTCAACCATAACAAAAACACATAATCTGGTGGTTTTTGTAGAAAAGATGCCCAACCGTTGAATAGGGGCTTCGTTTTTTTCATCATTTAATTTGCTGATCAAAATGCGGTTAATCTATTTTTTCAGATATATTTATCCACCCAAAAAACATTAAAAGAATGGGCCCATTTGTGGATTTTCGGATTTTGTATTACTTTTTTTTTTTGGAAAAGATATTTTTTGACTAGTTTAAACATTTAATCTCTTTGCATCTGTGAGCAATGTGAAACTAAACCAGAGTTTGACTTTTTTGGATGAGACAATTCCTTTTGAAATTCTTTTGAAACTATAAAACCCGGATTCTCTAATTAATATTGTTTGTGATCAATTGGTGAGCGAAACATACAATGGAACCATATGAATGAACATTAATGGTTTATAATTTTATTGTTTTTGATATTGAAGTAGAGTCGATATCTAAATTGTTATGAATCAAAGCGATGACAATGGTCTTGAGGTATGATATGGGTTTCAATTCATTGACTTGTCTTTTCCTGATTTCACACGATGATAGACTTGTTTGCATGTTCATAATCTTGTAAACCCTTTCCTTGATTGAGTTGATCTCTTTTTCATGAAGTTTCTCCGACTTATTCATATCCATTTCAATCTCCTTCTTTTTTTCTTCTCTCTCCCAATTTTCCTTTTCCTTTACTTTCATTACAGTTTCCTTTGATCTCTGGAAGTCTTGAGAACACTTTTCGCTCTTCTCTCTCAACATTTGTTCATGCTGTTTGATGGCTCGACCAAATTTCTTTTGTTCTAATTGTGAGTTATCCTTCAAAGGCTCCATAAGGTGTTCTAGATTTTTAGGTGGTGAATTTGATCTATTGGGTGATTTGAAATCTACCTCAAAAGCAGAATCTACATTTTGACTTTCCATCTATAGATAGTTGTTTTTATTTCCAATGATTTCACGATATTGTTTTTTTTGAATGAAATAACATTTAAGAGTTTATATATTAAAAGAGGTATTTATTATTTTTATAAAGTTAGTTATTTCCATTATATTTTTATATTTTAATAATAATTAATATATTGAATATTACCTTAATAAGTATAAATTTATAGAAATAATAAAATAAAAAATAACGTTGAGTAAAGATAGGATTTGTTTTTCTTTTAATCTTAAAATTAATTCTAATCTATTTGTATAGTTTGCTATTAGAATAAATGTGTATGATATTCAATTATTATTATTATTGAATTCCAAGTCATTGTCCAATATTCAATTTCCATTGTAATTTTATTTTATTAATAAAAAAATCTAATAAAAAAGAACTTTTCCTTTTATGGATTTTTTTAATTTAACTAATTGTAGATTATTGTTTTTTTAATAAAGGAATGGTCACCATTGGAAATAGCTCCTTAATGAGTGTATCGTTAAAATATAATGTAGTAAAATAAGATTAAATTGGTTGTTAAAAGTTTCTATTGTTTTTTATTATATGTATGATGTTTGTTTGTTGTTATTAATATTAGTATTATTATTGTTGTTACTATTTTGTTATAGTAGTAGTTCATCTCAAATGTTATTGTTTCCTTCTATTCTTTTTGATTGAATTGATTGGTTGGTTGGTTGGTTGGTTAACAGTTGATTGGTTGTTATTTACAAGTCCAAGAATTATGTGTTTTTTAAATTAGATAGGTTGTGTTATGATATACGCGAATAAGATAGGATAGCAGGGTCAAATGTGAAAATTAAATAGTACAGCTTTACAAGAATGCTTTGGTAGCGGTAGTAGTTCTAGAACGACGGTCCGAATGAATGATATTGGGTAATTAATATTGATCAGTTCATTACTGTCTGTTGAGTATATAATTTAAAATGAGGTGGATTGTTGTTTAGAAAATACCAAACTTTCCACTCAGTTGCCATGTTAAATGAATTTCTTTGAGCATCGTTAGAGTGGTGGAGAATGAGGGCATGTACATTGGTGAGATCGGCAGAGTGGGTTGGCTTGGGGCCTTTGGGACAGGAGAGAAGATGCTACCAAAGTGTCCAGAGAGACGCATGAAGAATCGGTTAAATACATCACGGAATTGCATGACGGTGACTTGGTCAATGTTGATTTGGTTGTGAATGAGGAATCCAGGTTCCTGAATGAGATATCCACGTGTAAGGAACTTCTCAATGATGGCCAAGCCGTTGTGAGATTGGAAGAGTTTCTCAATGAACTGCGCTTGGTTAAAGTTGATCAAAAAGTGGAAAGCCAAGTTGAAGAATGGCATTGGTACCTCCATAACCCAACGTGCAACTATGGCGTAGATGGCGTTGGTGGCATTTTCTGAACCCTCTGGGAGATGAAGTAAAAGGAGGAGTGGGAGATTTCTGCAAACAGCAAACAAAGCAGACACTGTTTGTTGTGGGGTGAGTGCACCAAATGCACGTGACAACAGTTTACGTCCTTACCAATGACCCAGAGAGAAACAAATAAAAGATCCTCTGGACAGACTGAAGGCCACTTCTGGTCAGGAATTTGCTGTGGGAGCACAGGGGACTCCATTTTGAAGCAAGGGAATGGGTCGAGGTGAAGGGATTTAAAGAGTTCTTGAGCAACGATCTCACGTTTGCTTTGGAATTCAGCAAGCTGATTGGACTCTGCTGCCTGGGGGCTACTCATGAGAATGTCGATGTCCTCGAGATCGAGCAAGTGGTTGTACGAAGATTCAATGGCAAGCTTGATGGTTTGGTCGGAAGACTGGACAGTCTTGTCGTACTCGTCCTTGTCGAGGAGAATTTGCAAGATAGGACGTGGTGCACGAATAGAATGGGAGGGAATACGGCCAAGAGCACCACTGAGTGGATCGACGTTGGTAGTTGATGGCTTCTTTGGGTTCATCAATGACTTTGGAAGGGAATCGCAGATGGGTGTGTGTGAATGAATGGGTGGGGCAGCATTGGTTTTTCAATTTAAATCTTTGATAGTAATAGTCTTCGATGTATGGATTGGTGTAGTGAAGTTGGTATGCCTGGAGACGGTGGATAGTTTGGATCTCCTCTGCGCTCATGTATTTCTTGTCGAGTGGCGATTGCTTTTGCTTGCCATTTGGTGATTTTGTGTAATGATGGAATTTCTGTTGTTTGAGTTGGCGATGATACACCACCGTTATTAGCATGCATCTGCCAGTTGGCATCTCTGGCCTGTTCTCTCAAGGAGTGCTGTTGTTGCTGATACTCCTTGTTACCAGGAATCATTTCACCCAAAGTAAGATTACGTGGTCCATAATTGGAATTATTTCGGTTGTTTCTGTTATAGTTGTTGGTGTTATCTCTCTGTTGATAGATTTGTTGCTTTGTATTAGGATTGCTAGATTTTGCTGGATCTTCGCTTTGTGGTGGTGGGTTGATTTGTTTGTGGTGGTGGTGAAGATTGTGATTCCAACTTTGCTTCAATATCTGATACTGAAACGGCACCTTTCAATCCATCCAAATTTTGTCCACCAGGTTGTGCAGCTGACATGAATAATTTCTTCAGTGGGTCAACAACAGTTTGTTGCTGCTGTGCTTGTACTTGTATTGGTTGTTGTTGCTGCTGATATACGATTGGTGCTTGCTGTAAATTATTTTGTTGCTGTTGGTAATAATATTGCTGTTGAAGCTGCATTTGCTGTTGATTTATATAATTTGGATGAGCTGGCATTGATAGTTGTGGTTGTGAATTTACAGCACGAGTTGGTGGTTTGTAGCTGTCTCCCATTGCAATCTTAAACATTGATTCCAATTGATCGTCGTCAACCTGACAGATATGCGAGCTGTTAATATCCCACAGTAAAATGGTACCTATGTCCAATACTTACATGGTGATTATTGCTGTTGGAACTATGATCATCGTTATCATAGAGTGACATTGAGCTAAACATACCGACAGTACGTGAAGATGTGCTTGTGGTAGTGGTGGAAGTAGTGGATGATTGGTGTGAAAGAGTTGTGGCAGTTTTCTTTCTATTGTTGCCATTGGAGAGAATATCATCATTGGCGTGACTACCATTGAAATCAAAGAATGCAGCACCGGCAGTTGTGTCAATTGTACCGCCAATATCATCGTCATCCTCATCGTCATCATCGTATAAGTCTCTTCTGACGATTCCATCTCTCAATCTATTGGATTCTGCAAAAGTCTCGTGCTCTCCAGCCATCAAAGTATGTTGACTCTCCCATTCGTCATCTAATCCAAATCAACAAATGAACCAATAAATAAACATAACTCTAGATTATTCTCTACACTTGATCAATACATACTTAATGGTCCAGTATCACCAAAAGTTTCATCATCATTATATTCATATTCATCGCCACTCTGTATATCATTATCATTAGCCAATCCATTATCATCATCAAGTAATTTGAAAGAAGACATAGCTAGCTTGTTTGTTGTTTAAATTTATTAAAAAAAAAAATACTAAATAAATTTAACTATAATATATCTATCTATCTATCTTTCTATTCTATATCAATCTAATATCTATCAATCTATATATATCTATCTGTAAGCCTATGTTCTTTCCTTTATCTGATCTGCTTTCTATCTAACTATCTATTCTAATAGTTTATTTAACTTTTCATATAATATTGTAGATATTTGCACAAGCAGATTAATGAAGGATGCACAAGTAATACTGATTATATTCTATTATTATTATTATGATTATAATACAGATAGTATGATGTATATTAATGACGACACAATAACAAATCAAATTTATCTTGTTTTTAATATTAAAAACAGTTTGTTTGCTAGTGAATAAAAAAACAACAATATTTTTTGAATTTTTTCATTCACAAAAAAACTTGTAACGTTATGAACTTCAAACACACAAATACCAACAATTTATTTCTAAAATCAAATCAAAATTCAATAATATATATTATAGATAAAATCTAAAACAATAATTCAAGAACTACAATAATTATATATTATAAAATAAATAACTAAATATAAAAATAATAGAATCGAAAATTGATTAAAATGGTTTATACATTGTTATAATATTATATTATATTAATTAGATGTTTAGGGTTTTTAATTCAACTCCAGTGAAGTTACTGAGTTAGTTCAATAAGTAAAGTAAATAATAATATTATTATTAACTATATAAATACTATTAATAATTTCAATAAGGAAATCTTTACCTTAATAATGAATTTCCAGTTGACGATATCTGATATTAGATGCTGGGACAATAACCAGGTCTGAAAATCCAAAAACAACAAAAAAAAAAAGTAAAAAACATACTTTTATCAATTGTAAACCACATTTCAGATGCTCAGCGTATTTCAATGCAATTGGTAGGTGTCGATTCATAACACAGACCAATTTTTTTTAATAATTAAATTAGAGAAGACGGAATAAACACACATTAAAAATAAACTTAACAACACATTCATTCATTCATTCATTCACACAATTTTTTAGTTAGTTATATATATAAATAGTTAGTAACTATCTTTTATATCTTTAATACTATATATATATTTAGTTATAACAATAAATCCTACTACTGTTACGATTACTACTTAATTTATGATTAAGTTGGCTTTAATTATCTCTGCTCGATCTATTTGAAGAACTTTACATATATATATATATATTTGCATCTAAGAGAACGATGATTTTAAATCTATATAATAAACAATATACTCTACTATATAATATTACTATACATTAATCTATAATTAAATCATAATTATAGTTTAACAGCTTATTTATTTAATTTTATTACTTTATTTATTTATTCATTCAAAGAGTCAAACTGTTTCAATAGACATGGAAGATCCAGCAACAATAAACAATCACATCTTAAGAAAAATTAAATTCACATTGATAGGTGATAATAATGTTGGTCGCCTTAGCTATTTGAAGACTATCGTTGACGGCGTCGATGATTATACTCCGAGTGACGCACATCCATGTGTTAATGTGCATTTACCACATATTCTTGATTCTGACTTTAATCAATTCTCTCTGGAACTGGTAAAGCAAGAAGTGCTGTAACAATGATTCAATCATGATAACAATCATTTAATTACACATTTTATCCAATTAACAAATTTTACTCTCATATATAGAAATATTTACTGACCTAGAAAGTTGATGCTTTGTCTTATTTAATTCAATTAATTCTTTCTTTTTCTTTTCTATTTCTTCTTTTTCTATTCTTTACTTTTTTTCTCTTTTCTCTCTTCTTCTTTCTTGCCAATCTTTGTCTTTGCCTCCTATTACATCTTCTTCTTTTCCATTTTGATTTTATTTGATTCTAAATGAAGAATTGTAAAGTTGGCAATGATAGATGGAACAACAGAGTTTTTACAGCATATAGGGGCGCAATTGCCGTTTTTATTCTCTTTGATTTAACTGATAGACTGTCCTTTGAAAATGTTCGCAACTGGTGGAGTGAGTCACAAAGGTATTGTTCTGGAAATTGTATGACAGTAGTTGTAGGAACAAAATCCGATTTGTTTTCCGAGCGTAAGGTTTCCTTCCAAGAAGCCAAATCATTGGCTGACAGCATAGAGGCCATACACTATTATGAGACCAATAAATTCAATCCACACCAGAAGCGTTTGTTTGAAAAGATACTTGTTGATATCATTGGTTACCACGATCATGACGACTACACCTCACCAAGCTCTCCCATCAATATCAATCGTGTTCGCCGACCGTTAGCTCGCTCTACTGATATTCCACCTCTCCCACAACATGCTAATCTTTCAATGCCAATGTTCAGAATGGTCTTTAACAATCGTGTTCTTTCTCATATGATCTTTCAGCAGGTCAGCAAGATACACAGTGATCGTGGTTCTCTAGTTGGGCAATTCCAAGACAATAAGTTTCTATGTGCCCATCACTTCTATAATGTTTTCTCATACAAGCTCACTAAACAAATTGAATTCTCAGTCCCAGTTGCACAACCTTCATTTTTCGAGCTGCTACGCAACTGCACATATCCAGAAGTAACTAAATACATGATAAAATCACTCTCACCCACAGGACTAGCTCAAAACAGTACTAGAATAGCAGACGAGTTAGTGATCGGAGGAGACGTACAGGTTATATCCTGGTTTCAAAAAGAATATAGATATCGTTGCTCCATACAGGCACTACGTTACTCAGTTGTCATCGGAAACTTGCCAATGGTTGAATTTATTCTCGAATCAATGATCAACAAAAAGAAGAAAAAGCACAGCTGTAAACAACAAGAATACGAGCTTTCAACACTCGACCTTGCCGAATTGAATCAACTCATCACCTATTCGAAATCCTACAACCAAAGTGCAGTTGAAAATTTCCTCAACCTTTACAGAATTCCTTTGCTAAGGAATAAGGAAACTACTTTTTTGCGTAGATTAAAATCTAAACTCATAAAATAAAACTATTAACTAGATATTAATTTATCAAGTATGTTTAGGTAATACATAACGTCATTATATTAGCAAGCACATAATTAAATTCATAATGAATTTTAGGGCATTACTGGGGTTGAACTTTTTTGATTACCATATATTTGCACACAACTATCCAGATAAATCTGAAATAGGAATTTGAATTTCAAAGTAGTACTGTCAAATGTGGAAGATATCTATCTAGAAGTAAACTGATGTTAACCATTTTTGGACCATCAGTAGTACACAAAACACTCCTCTCTAATCTTGAATAACAATATTATTCTCTTTCTTTTCACTATAAACATTGATGTAAATTTGATGGTTCTTCAATCAACTATCGAAATTTCGGAATTAAGCAAATTCATAATTCCGAACCACACTAATACAAATCAAAGAAGAATAGTGAGTGATCACAAATGTTATTCATTGCAAACACACTTCATATTAAAATAGAGATCGACTTAAATTGGTGTGGATCATTTACTTTTCCAAGATTATTTACATTTTATCAAATTTCATCTTGGTATTTTGACTGGCCCCTAAACTCTTTTGAGAAAAGAGGTGGAGATACATATTTTAGCTACCCTTTACACAACCTGGTGCTATAAAAGTTTTTTTTGATTCAAGATTTTTTTTAGCGGGTTTGATTGTTTTTTTTTTTTTTTTTTTGTTCTTTAGGTGTTGAAAAGATTGATGGTTCCCACACACACGGAGGAGTAACTTACCATCCAATTTGTACACCAGGAGGGCACTTTTTGATGGATCTTGCTATGATACCTGTCTTCTAGATTTGATTTGGAAAATAACACCAAAATAAACTTTTTTTTCCAAGAGATTATTATTATTGTTTAATTCCTACGAAATCAACTTTACAAAACCATTTTAAGTTCTATATTAAAATTTATTTATTTATTTGTATATATATATATAAAACAATAATCTATATAACTATAGAGACATCTCATCGATTTATCACAAAACAAAGTCACAAACTTTTGATTTTGTATTTTTATCATAACATTGGTTATTTTGGTTGGTCAAAACAATTTAGAAACTAATAATCCTTGGGTCAAGCCAAAAGGATTTCACTACCAGGAAATCAATGAGATCAATTATATTAAATAATATTCTTTTGTTATTACTTGTTACAGTAATAAGCATACAGGCTGCACCTACCCGATGGACTGTAAATAATCATATTTACGATATTGTAAAACCATCATCTCGTCCGTCTAGTTTTGACAATGCTATCACTTGGGCAAGCAGCTACAAGCCTGCGGGAATCCCAGCAAACTATGTCGGTTACATTGGAAATATCAATACACTAGAGGAACTGACTTTTATTTTGAACAGTGGAATTCCAATACAAAAATTCTATGTTTCCACCGCTCGTGGAGCTAAAATGAATGAGTGGGCAGTCAAAGCTGGCCCAGAAACAGGAGTGATCCATTTCGATTCTATTTCCCAGAAATGTAACTTGTATTGCGACTTTTTGCCAGGAAATCCAACTACTTTGCAGGCAAATAATATTTTATATGATCCTTCCGTCAAAACATTCGTCAATGATTTGTACGACTCTGGTGCAACAACCTACTTCCTTGTTGAGTGGGCTCCTATCAATGAGCCATACATACCACCAGTTCCAACCAGTGGTTCAACTGTCTCGGTTGCCCTGACCGGTTGTAGTATTTCCAACACCAATGTCACTTTCACAGCCTCTGGTGGTCAGCCAAGAAATCTTCCAATTCTCAACTCTGCAAGTCCCATTCAATTCACAATTCCTCCTGGATCAAATATCAATAATATCACTATTTCAGATGGAACCTCTGGATGTTCATTCACCAATCCAATTTACAAATATTTAAGTAAGTCTAATAACCTATATTATTTCAAACTGATGACTTATTTTATATTATATTAGCTCCATTTATCGAAATGGTTTATCCAGCCATAGCTAGTGGACAGCTTTTATCTATAACTGGTCAGAGTTTTGGTAATAATTCCAATGAAATTAGCATTAAGCTTGGATATACCAATATTCAATGTACCTCCCCTCAAATTTTGAAACCTCACACACAAGTTGCATGTACTGTTCCATTCACTCCAAGTGCTGATTCCACTATATTCCCTCTTACCATCTCTATTGGTTTGTCCAATCCTTTTTCATCGGTATCTTATGTAATTTGTAAGTTCACCAACAACCAAAGTTAAATTTAACATGTTTATTAATAATTGGCCCAGATGATAAATATAATGTTAGAGGAATATTGTTTAATCCAAGTCAAAATTCTTACTACCAAGGTACTACCTATATTCAAGGTTCAGCAGGTTATTTACTTCAAGGTTACAAACCATATGGAGGAGTTCCAAGTTCCCTTTCACAAATTACAATGTGTGTCCAAGTTTACCCATTCTCCAAAATTGCATATGACTATCACGTATCTCTCCTTGGTACATCCAACTCCTGTAATATGAAGAACTTTGGAGGACCTTTTGACCTTACACCGGTAGTCAATCAATTTAAGGTGTGCGATGCCTCCAAGTTGGTGGCATGCCCCAACGGATTTGCTGGTGCAGTGTCAACCGGTAGTACCTCCTATTTCCAATACAGAGACTTCATCTATGGAGAAAATGAAAACAATGATGATGGTCTACATGGTAACATAGTCATGTTTGGACTTACTCCTGTGATGAAAGATAGTGGAAACAAATTTTTCAACACCTCTGGTGGATTGTACAATGTTACTTTTACTGATGGTGTTGGTTTTGCATTGACACAAAGAAGATTATTCCTCAATGGTGCCTATTATACTGACATTACTGCTTTCCATGAGCAAAGTATTCTCCAAGTGAAAGTTCCAGCAGGTACTGGTGGACCAAAGACATCTTACTTCCTATTTGAGTCTTCTTATAATTTAACTGGTCCAGGATTTGGATATTATCCACCATATATCTTGTCTACTAGCAATCCATCGACATTGGGAGATTCCTTAACCATCAACGGTGTAAACTTTGGAAATAACAAAAATGTTATTACTGTTACCATTGACCTTACCATCAACTGTCCTGTATCATCAATATCTATCCCACACAACCAAATTATTTGTACAATTCCAGCAGGTGTAGGAAGCAAGACTGTCACTGTTCTTGTCGATGGTCAATCATCTACTGGATCCTTAATCTATGCTTCTCCTGTCATCACTTCGATTACCCAAAATGGCGCTCAACTAAGCATTTCAGGATTCAATTTTGGATCTATTCAAAATGTGATCTCCGTTAATCTCCCTACAGCAACTCAAGTTTCTCTTGGTGGAATTTTAGGTTCTACTTACACAGTAGTAGTCAATCTTCCAGTCAGCGTAAGGAATGGTTTAGTTTCTATTTCCGTCGCTGGCCAAACTTCTCCTGGATTCCCATGGGAATATGTGCCAAGTATTTCAAACGTTTCCCCAACTGCTGTTAGTTCTCTGGGAGGTGACCTTATTACAATCACTGGTCAATTCTTGAATGGATATCGTCAAAATAACACAGCTGTATTAGCCCAAGTTATGGTTGGTGATAAAGAGTGTACTTCCCCATACTTCTTTGCTGATTCTACTCAAACCTATGTTCAATGCTATTCTCCAAAGGGAACTGGAAAGAATCTTGCAACCCAAGTTACAGTGGATAAAAAGCAATCCAATATACTTAACGCTTTCTCTTATTACCCACCTGTTATTACCCAATTTACTCAGGTTGGAACAGTTGCAACCATCGCAGGTCAGAATTTTGGTGAGAATTATAATGTTGTTTCAGTCACATATAACGGAATCAACACTGTACAAGCTTTATCCATTAATCCATTGAGAGATTCTATTGTTGCTAATATTCCTTATGACACAACTAACGGGTACATCAATGTGACCGTCAATGGACAACAATCGGCTGGATTTGAAACTAAAATAGCACCTATGATTACCGGAGTATCCAGTGTACCTACAGTTGGTGGATCAATCCTCCTCACAGGTTATTATTTCAATCCAACAGATTACAAAGGAGTTCCTCTTCCTTTAAGTGTTATTTTCAATGGACTACCTTGCACCAATCCATCTATTACCACACCAAACTTCCAACTTCGTTGCAATGCACCAGCAGGAACTGGAGCCAATCATACTGTCTCAGTAACCATTGGTGATGGATTCTCAAGCTTTATCACCAGTTATTTACCCCCTCAAATCGTTTCAGTGGTCAACTCACCTAATTCTTTCACAATAAGTGGTACTCAATTTGGAACCAATACCTCTCTCATTAAAGTTTTATACGTAACAGAGAATGGTCATGTATCTGTTGTCTCTGATTCCGTTTACACAAACAACTCTGTAGAAACTGTAGTTTCGAATAATATCCCAGAGAATGCAATCAATGGACCAGTATCAATTATTGTTGACTCACAACCTTCTAATGAATTACAGTATATACTCATTCCAATTATCACCCAAAGCACCAATCCTCCAACAGTTGGTGGAGCAATTACTGTGACTGGTTCACATTTAACTTCGGTGCGTTCTGATGGTTCAGCTACAACCGTAGCAGTTAATGTTAATGGAAGTCCATGCACAGATGCTCAGGTTCTCGACTTTGAAACAATAGTCTGTAATGTTACCTATGGTACTGGTGTCGCCAATGGGCTATCAGTTACTATTGACAATTCCATCTCTAATATCATCCAAATGGCATATCTTCCACCTACAATTTTATCCTATGATCAAGAAGGACTTACATTGAAAATCTTTGGTGAAAATATTGGAAATAACTTGGCAAAATCATCTATATCCTTTGGTGATGTTACTGGACCAGCTTCAGGTGTAAGCAACTTTAACAAGATGGTTGCATCTATTCCAGTGAAATCGAGAACTGGACCATTCAAGATCACAATTGATGGTCAGGACTCCAACGAAATGGAAATTACAATCAGACCCAAGCTTCAATCTATTACTTCAACTGGTACTGCTGGTGGTGTTATCACAATTGTTGGATACTTTATCAATTTCTACAGACAGAACAACACCAATACTCAGTTAAGTGTTGATTTTTATGACCTCTCCACCAACCCCATGTCTTAATCCACAATTTGCTTTGGTTGATCCCCAATACACCGGATTGACATGTACTGCTCCATCTGGTTCTGGTTTCAATATTCAAGTTAAGGTAACCATTGACGGTGCCTATGATTCCATTAGTTTTTAGCTATGGTGCTCCTACCTTGACATCAATCAAAGTTGGTAAGACCAACATCGTTACAGTAACAGGAACCAACTTTGGAAATGACCCCTCTCTTATCAATCTAACTATGTCTGGTGAAGTAGTGACTGTTTTTACACTGATTGACGATACTCACATCCAATTCACTGCTCCACTTGATATTGTCAATGGTTTGGTCTTTGTTAGTATTCAATCAAAAACATCGAATGGAATCCAAGCAAACCTATATCCAATCCTGTCCGCCGTAACCAAATCCCAAACCCAAGGTAGTTCAGTTGTTCTCACAGGTAGCTACTTAAATCAATTCTCTTTTGGAGGTTATCTTAATCTAGTTGAAATACTTGTTGACAATCAAAACTGTACCGATATTCAATGGATTTCCAGTAATACTCAGCTCAGTTGTATTGCTCCACTAGGTACAGGAACCGTACATACTATTGGAATGACTATTGAAGGACTTCCTGCAAACTCACTTCCATTCCAATATAATCCACCAGTGATCGAGTCAATAACTCAAAATGGAAATGTCCTTACAATTTCAGGACAAAACTTTGGAAACTACAAGCCAAAAGTTTCAATTTCCAACAACTATCAAATCTCAACTGTTAATCACACTGAATTAGTTGTCTATCTACCAGCAGATGCTTTGAACAATGAATTCACCATTACTGTAGATGGTCAAACTTCGAATTCTTTCCTCCTCGAAGTTGCTCCAATTATTCAATCGGCCTCATCTGCCTCTCCATATGGAGGTTTGGTTACTATTAGAGGATCATACCTCAATGAAAAGGATGCTAATGGAGATATCACAACAATCAATATTACTATTGGAGAACTTATTTGTACATTCGTGAAAACACTTGTCCCAGGAAGCCAAATCATATGTTCAGTGCCAGAAACATCATTCTTGAATGCTACACTATTTGTTGAAATTTCAAGTAAAAATGGTACTGGTTTTTACAGCTCCTCTAGCCCATTAGTTTCCACTTCCAGTCATCTATTCTACATGATACCAGGAAACATTACAATCACCGGTATTGATTTTATCAATCCAGTAAGTGTCAATATTGGTAACGACTCTTGCTCCTCACCCTATTTGGTATCACCAACAACTATTATCTGTATTTATGATGCCTCTCAAGTAATTGCTTCTGGTGAATCCGTAAGCGTCACTGTCCAATCTGGTCTTCTAAGTGGAACAAACTCAGTATTTTCCTACTACATAGAGGATTGTGAAAACAATTGTACCAACAATGGTCTTTGCTACTCTGGATTCTGCCAATGTAATGCTGGATTCTCTGGTTCTCTTTGCGATATTAAATACAATGATATTATCCTTCCATCATTTACAAGCTATAGCTCCATTTTTAAGTCATCCAATATCTCTTTCAATGTCAATGTAGTTGGAATTCGTGAAATCAGTCAATCTAGTGAATCAATTAAGTTCACCACTATGGAATCACTCAACTGGACTCTTGTCAATTCCAATCAAAATGAACAAGAGATACAAATTATCTACAATGGACACAACACTGAAGGAGTAGCTGTACAAATTATCTCAACTCAATATTTCGTCAACTCACTCAACATGTTCGTCGGACAAGTATTACCAAGTCCATCGAACTCTGTGAAGCATTCAATCGTCATCAACAAATGGCCCTTCTCATCTGCATTGAATTCCCTTCAATTAGTTTATAATATCTCATATAATTCCGATCTCTATGAATGTCAGAACGTTACATCCAACACTGGAGTCTACTCCAATTTAATTTTGACCAATGTTATGAGATCTATTACCCTTGATACACCTTACGGTGTCCTCACTGGAACTTTCTCCAACCGAATCAACAGAGATTCCATTGGAAACCTCATGTCTATTCAATCCACTAATCAATCGTCAACCGAGATACCAGTTGGACCAAATGACATTTTAGTTCTACTCGATATTCCCCATTTCGAGAATTCGATTACCATCGATCCAATCTTTGTATCCTATTCCAAGATTGCAAAGGATCAAAACGATTGTAGTAAAAAGAGGACTGGATCAAAATCAAACAATTGGCTAATTCCTGTTATTGTTGTAGCATCGGTAGTCGGTGCTATCATGATCGGAACTGCCAGCTACATGATTCATAGAAAGAGAAAACAAAATTTGGAAATGAAAAAGAAGATGGTACAAATGGATATCAATTCTTAAAACTGTTGTTAATATATATAATAAACTGTTTTTAAAATATATTAAATATTGGTTTTATTAAAAACCTTGTCATCCAGCTTTTAAATGATAACTTGTAGAGAAGTGAGTTTGTTATCAAGATCCCCATAGTCTGGATGATACTTTAACAAAGCTGGAAGGAGAACAAGATTGTTTTTTAAAGATGTAATAAATGAGGTATTAAGCTTTATTTATCTGATGATCGAAGCCATCAAAATCTAGATGTAAGAAAGGTCTTCTTAATGATGCATACGGGATCAGAAGAATAAGTAGATATCTCTCTTTTGGCACAGCAGGAAAACCTATGTTAAACAAGATTTTTTTTTTGAAATACATTATGCGCGCATTTTTAAACATTCAAAAATAAAAAAATTTGGACTAGAAGGGTATCGATCCCTTTACCTCTCGCATGCTAAGCGAGCGCTCTACCATCTGAGCTACAAGCCCTTTTTAATGAAAATTGAAAAATTCCTTTCTAGATATTTTTAACTCATCATTCTTTAATTTTTCAATCATTTTAAAATATATATTTATAACAAAACACCTAAACAACAAAAAACTAACAATAAAAAATTTTAAGTTGAAATAACTAAACTGGATTTACAATTAAGATTTGATTCAAATAATAATTTTTTCGATTAATCTTATTAAAGAATCATCTGTAAATTATAATCATTATAATATCTGTTATTGGTACTCCAATGTCTAGTTCATCTATCAACTTCAATGTAAAGATATCTAGTATTTTAATTGAATTACACTCTAAAGAAAAGTATGCTGCATGTAGATCTGATTGTGCAAACCCTGTACTTATACACTCTATACTACTTCAGCAAAAATGTGTTGTTTTCAATGTGATGTTGGTGGTCTGAAGAAGTTTACTTGCTCCAAAGATGTCTACAGTTGCTCAACATTTGACTTTGACGATGAGTTTGAGATGAGCTGTATTCTGGCGGTGGAACAGCTGCATGCACTCAAGTTTAGATGGACCGTCTCTGAGAGTGGCAAGCTCTTTGACAATATTGTGGGACAGAGTACCGTCGACTTTTTCACTGTTGCAACAGGTCCCATCATGCAGTGCTCCAATCTCATACACAGCAACAGTGGCGCAGTCGTTG
The DNA here is from genome assembly GCA_003667245.1 of Heterostelium multicystogenum. NCBI lineage: Eukaryota > Evosea > Eumycetozoa > Acytosteliales > Acytosteliaceae > Heterostelium > Heterostelium multicystogenum. The sequence continues at coordinate 16,231 of RCNN01000245.1, forward strand.
GTAATATAACATTCTGGATCATCATGACACAGCTCTCAGACATTTCACTTGTGCTGCACGATGTTGCCGCAGAGATAGGCGATTGCGATCCTAACACTAGCTACAGAGTCGATCTTTTTGTAGGCAATGAAAACGAGGCGAGCCAGGTAGCACACTCAAAAGAGACGCGTGGAAAATTAAAATGGAAAAAGACAGAGCACATTCACATGCGTAATGTAGCTCCGCTTCAACTTTCAGAGTCGAATCTCTTTATTAAAATAAGGAGTATCATAAGAAAAGGCAGAGAAATTACAATTGCCGACTCAAAGCTTCCACTTCTATCGATTCTTGCTTCAATCAACTGGAAGAAGCAACACATGAAAGAAGCAACGGCAACAGTTACACAGACACTCTCTATCGAAATGAACAAGGCTGGCGTTTACTGTTGGAAAAACAAAACTAACGCTGACACTAGAAGGTGTACCCATGATATCACAGCAAATCAAGACACTCAACAAAGACAACAGCAATCAAAACCCATATCAATCGGATCTTGGTTTAACTTTTGTCAGCGGTAGAAACACACCTCTCTGGGGAAACAAAATAACTAAGCAAGTATCAGAAGGAAATCTACTTGCACTTGTAAAGGAGAGAAAAGATGTAAATCCACTTTTTGCACCAGCGAATAAGTCAACACTTGAGAAAGCTTTAGTTCTACCAATTTCCATGGTGCCACATGTCGATCGGCAGAAATCACCCCGAGATACCAATGCAGTGTTGAAGGACGACGAGATAGTACAACCAACAGCAAAAAAGCTTAATAGTGTTAAATCCTTCGCAGTAATCAGAGCAGTTCTTTGTTTATATTCAACAAACGTACCAAAACCACATAATGTTCATATTGATGAAAAGCATGTAGGTCCAATGGTAAGAGATGCTTTTGGTTTGACACAAGAGCAATACGATGAAGTTTCATCAAAAAATCATGGAATACTCGCCAAAAGATGTAACTGCTGCAGAACTACAGCTACGTTATGCTTGGCGTGACAATCATCCACTCTACAAGTCTGAGCAGCTCCGCGATCCCGATGGTCATGAAAAATGGAAGCACGAGGAGGTTCAACAAATTTCCAAGCTACTGGCTGACAATCATATCAAGGTTTCCAAACCAACGGTCAGAGATATCTTTGGATCGACATTAAAGAGACATACAATTCCTGAACCAGAGCATGATGACAGCGAAATACACAAAGGATATAAGGAGCTGGTCAGACACTTTGTTGATGCAAACACTTGGAGAACTACCGAAAGCAATAGCAACCGATTTCTTCCTCTTAGGCCTGACGTCATTCCCCAAAAGAATCATGATAATTTTACTCTAAAACCAGAGTTCTCATGGATCCTCAAAGAGTATTGCCACATATATGGAATTCGTGATTTCTACAGGAATTTAGTAGTATTCTCCATTATGTGTAAGAGATTCGATGACTCTGTCGTTCATTTGAATGCAATCTATGGATCCTTTGGAAAATTAATAGAGATCCACAAGAGCCATCCGAAATCAATTACCATTAATGAAGAAGCAAAATTCCAAAGGGTCTGCAATAATCTGTTTGAACAACTACAACATAGACTTTTACACTATCGCCTTTGCTTCAAGCCCGAGGACAATGTGCGTCTCCACAAACAAAGTGGAGCAGCTGCATTAGCTATGGTGCTACGCCTCATGGATAAGATTATAAGATCAATGGAGTGGAAAAACATCGTTTTATCTAAATTGATTCGAAATTTACTGATTGAGTCAACAGAGAAAGAATATAATAGACATCGAATTCGATATGAAAATTTACTTCAAGAAAATTCAGAATGTCTTGAAATATTTGTACTCTCTTTGGCAATGGTAGACATTTGTAAATGGTTGGACGACGACTTTAAAATTTATAATCAAGTTATCAATGAGTATCTCGATAAAGAAACCCACATCCAAATCATCACCGAGACATTCGTAAAGTTTATTAGTTCTGATCTCTCATTGATTGCACAGAAATTCATGCAAATTGATGTTAGAAATAATCAGAAATTAGAAACCCCTGCATGGCTAACCGGAATCCTTGTTGAACTCGTACCAAAAATGATTGAGTTTAATCAAAAAAACTACAACCTATGTTAAAAAGTAAGTTGAATTTAAAACAATTCATTATTACCATAACCCTATTGAATACTAATCATTGATTCGAACAGGATAATGTTACCTTTAGATCAAAATTTGTCGTTCTTTTCAGGAAATTTTTGTATTGAGTAGTGTTAATCTATTGGAAAGATTTATTGATTCTATTATCAAGACTCAAGAATGGGTACCCAATGGAAGAAAACATTGCTCATACATCTGCTCCCATAGATTTATTCACCTATATCTGGCAATGTTTTAAATCTATCAAATTTGTTGAAGATCAATTATCTTTCCAGATACCAGTGCTTTTAAAATCATTCACCTCTGTAGGTAATCTGAATAATTATGTCTATAAAAATATTAACTAATCATTTTAAATATTAGCAACTAGATCAAACATTTTACTTATATATTAAAGGTTTGAGAGCAAATATGTTAATGGATTTAGAAAAAAAATCATCAGATGTTTGTAATAACTACAATTGACAATGCATTGAGCACCAAAAAGAAAGCATCTTCGCTTCTTGCCTCACTTTTGGAAAACAAACCAATAATCACGATACCACCAATCTTTATAACTCAAAAGGTAAGAAAGAATTAAAATGAAATCAACAATTGGACATAAAGTAATAATATCTTCATTTAACTAGATGTGCTTACAATTAAATGATATTGAAGAAGCCAGAGGACTGTTGGATGAATTCGATTTAGATAATGATGGAATTTTTGGTGATTCTTTACGTGAATTATTTAAATATCTTAAATTCAATTGGAAATCATTGATTGCATACTTTTGTTACTTGGTAAGTATTATGAGCCAACCAATGAATAATGAGCCTCAACTAACCTGTTTGACTACAGATGGATTACAAAATTAAGCCAATGATTTGTAATATAGCCTATGAAAAAGAATCCAACGCAAAAGATAATGAGTTCTTTATTCATTTCCTGGAATCTCACATCAAAGTTTGCTATGTAATTCTCTACCCACGATTATTTAAGAAGTTCTTAAAAATATCTATTTAAAATCATTGTCATGGTAAATATTCAATTCGAACCATTTATATAGAGATTGCTAACTAATAACTATTAATTAGAATATTATATTTGTATTATTACCGAAAACATACAACAAGAAGATATGGACTTTAAAAACTATTTCGAATATTGAAGAATTAATAGATAATATTATTAATATTTTCCATGTTGGTTCAAATGAAGGTTTGAGCCGTACTTTATATCAAAAAAGAACTACGTAGAGTCCATTCAATTATAGAGTTGTTCAGTTTCTCTGTTGACCAGCTCAAGCAATATTACAGAATGTTGGTGGAATCACAAAAAACTCATGAACATCAAGGGAAACAACTACTTCATCGGATTGCCTAAAAGTTATGGAGTACTTCAGAGATGACAAAGAAATGGATCAATTCTTAAAAAAAATATCCAAAGCAAATAAATAAAAACTAGTTTAATAAATATTAAATTTCTCTATTGGGTCTAAGGTTTATTTGAGAGTGCGCCAAATCATTATTAGTTGATGCTATACTCATCATCGAAGACAATGGATAATTTGATTTTTAAATGATAGATTTATTGTTTTTATAATTTATTTTAATGGGGAATATTATATTATCAATGGTTTGTTTTGTTTAATTAATATGGATACTACTGTAAATCTTTCTGACGAACCAGTGACATGCGTAGAATCCAATAGCTCCAGTCATTACAAAGAAAGTAGATGCCATAATTAAAGAGTATCCAAAGTATAGCATAACAGATACAAACTTGGAGATTTGCAAGTGTCTAAAGAAGTAAATAAAATATTAAGAACATAAAGAGTGCAGAGGCACCGGAGGTCAAGAAAGATCTCCACCACCAGTGATAGTCTTCGGCACAGAGTTGGAAGTAACACATTACAATAGTAATTTCGGCGGATGTTACAACCAAAATAATTAAAACGATAAAGAGGAAACCAAAGATGTAGTATAGTTGGTTATCCCAGACGGCAGACAAAATAAAGTAGAGTTCGATGAAAACAGCACCAAATGGAAGGATAGCACCCATCAAAATAGAGAAAGCTGGTCTCATGTACCAGATTTGGTCGGGAATTTGACGTGGGATTTGATTGGTACGGACTGGGTCTTGTGGGACTGGCTTCTTGAATGCGAAAATAACTTCCAGTGAATGCCAATGGAACAGAGATACCGAACCACATTGCAATAAGTGATAGGAAGGTGGTGAATGGAATTGCTGCAGATGAACCATATCCTCTCAACATCATATTGATAATGGAAGAAAATTAAGAAAAACGAAACCTGGGAATCCAAATGCTGTGTAGATTGTATTCTTCTTCCAATTAGTTCCTTTGAAAGTTACATATGCTCTTGTAGAGAAATATCCAGCAAACATACTTTGAATCAAAAATAAAGAAACTCTATTAGTAATAAATCAATCATCGTGTGGTTTAGTGTTACTTACGCCATGATAACAAACAAGACAACAAGTGAAGTTTGCAAAACTACCAATATTGGCTGGTGAAAGGAAACCTAAAATAGCGAAAATCATGGTGACAACGGTCATGGCAAATACTTGAACACCACTACCAATCAATACGGAAAGAATCATTGGGTAGGTTGGGTGGACGGAAAAACATCTCCGTGGATCATCTTCCAACCGGTCTCCTCTGGTTCGTCGGAAGCATCAATTGAGTTGTACTTTCTGAAATCGGCCTTCAAAGTTCTCATCATGATGAGTGCGACCATGACTGTCAAGAAAAAGACAATCATAAGCGAATTGAGGATTGAGAAACCAATGGAAACGAACAGATTGCTCATTTGGTTTGCAAATAGGTATCCCAACGTTTCTCCCAACGAGTATCACTCTTTTGGAAAGTAACACTGTATGTCCAAAGAATGGAGCTGTCCTTATCTACTTTTTGATTTGAGATCAATTGATCGTCTGATGAAGTTTTGTGGGCATTTCAAATTCTTTTGGTAGGGATCTGATAAAGATTGATAATTCAACACTTGATGGCTCTACAGTGAATCCGACAAACAGTGTATTGTTTTCATCGATTTGATGATATAGGATTGTAATCTTGAAATGAATTATTAACATAGTATTCTTTCTAAAATATGATAGAAATTTGATTAATAAATGATCATATATTGCTGTTGTGCTAGAGGTGTGTATATATACATTATCGCTAACAAAAACCTAAATCAAAACCTGGTTGATGAGCCTCCATCTCTGATTGACGTGCAGGAAGACCATCAAATAACCAATGAATTCTGTATCCTTGTTTGATTCTGTCTTGTAGAATTTTAACAGCACTGTCCGAAAGCTTTGGATCACAGTCTGTATCAGGATATCCATTAATAACTGTACATTCTTGATCTTCCAAGAATTTAAACTAAAATCATTTTGGAAGAGAATATTGGTCAATATTTATTCATATTGTCACTGATGATGAATTTTTAAATACTTACTCTAAACAATGTCTTTTCAAAATAATCTCCAAGCAAGATTTCACCTAAATTCTCACTTTCATATCCCTTATCCTTTGGAGCGCAAACAGGTAAATTATAAAATCCATATGGTATTTGTGTATGTACAGAAGTGATCTTGTTGGACTTAATATACTCTTCTTGGCCTTTTTTGTATTTGTTTGAAATACCTGGGAGATATGCACTGCATTGATCGAACAAAACTATCAGTGCTATCAATAGAAACACTGACTTTCTCATCATTTTGATATCTATCTATTATAATTATATCAGTCTATTGTCGATCTTGATTGATATGAACTAACTAAAATCTAACCTATATATTATGAAATTTTAAATATATAATATATATTTTTGTATATAGAAAATACAATAATAATAATAATAATTATAGTTGTAGTTATATTGTAATAAATTTTTAATGATGGTCAAAATAAATAAACAAAATAAAAAAGTCAAAATTAGTAAAGATTGTGTATCTCACAGGGTTTATAACATAGACAGAACACACATTCAAAAACACACACTTTTATTATTATTATTATTATTATTTGTGTGTTTTTTGCTTTGAACACTTTGTTGTTGCTTCTTATTATTATTTATTATTTATTATTACTTCTCCCGTCGTCGTTGATAATAGTATTTCAAAGTTTTATTATTGTTATTAATATATTATTATTTGTGATGATGATGGATGATATGATGATGATGTGTGTGTTGTTGTTGTTGTCGTTGTTGTTGTTGTCGTTGTTTATTATATATTTAGTTGAACTTTCATTAGATTTGCCAATGAAAACAATAAACTAAACAAACCTCTAAATATATTTATTGAACTTACTTTATTGTTATTATTGTTATTATTATTATTATTATTATTGTTGTTGTTATTATAATATAGGATGAATTGTAGATTACTTTAAGATATTAGGTTTTGTTATACATACAATAGTGAATGATAAAATTAAGAGGGGAAAGAAATATAAAAAAAAAAATTCGTGCGAATGTTAATTTTAATAAGTGAACATTTTATTAACCACGTTGTTCAGTTGACTTTTGGTTTGTTTTTATTTTTTAATTTTATTTTAAAAAATTGGCAATTTGCATGTCTGGTGGTCAATTAAGAATCTTTAGGAAGGCTTTTTGGCACAGTATTAACTTAAAATCTTATAAAATATAAGAATATTAATAATAATCACCAATCCATCATCCTGTTGTTTTGAACAATGAAAAAGATTCATGTTGTCGTCTCCATATTGAAATATTGAGAAAACATCAACCATCGTACTCAATTAAGTAGCAATCATTATTGATATTAGAAATGACAAACTTAATTTGATTGATAAATATAAATGAGTTGCAACTTATCTCACTAGTTTTGGCTTATAAAGTAGTGACTGGTCATATTCATCACTCATACAAAAGAAAGGAGGGGAGTTCTCATTTTTTTTGCAACTATTTCAACATCATTTCATTTTAAACTTTTTGGGATGGGGCAGTAAGGGAGTGAATGAATACAAACATGATTGTTGATGTTCCATTCTAACATTATTATTTTAAATAAATAAATTCTGTTGTTATTTTTGTTGGGCTAACAGTGTGGATTGATGATTATTATCTAGTAATGTTTATAAAAAGTGATATTTGCAAATATCTAAAAACCCCACCTCAGATCAGCGCTTGTGTTTTGATGGAGCACGAAATCACTATTTTAACAGGAATTTGCTAAAATTTTTGCGAATTGTTTTCTTGTAAAATCAATAACAGATTTAATTAAATACATGCTAACATTCAATATTTATTAAACTAAACTTTGTAAGCTTAAGCTCAATAACTTTTTGAGTATTTGTATCTCATTCTTGGAAAAGATCTAAACAAATATTATTTGTACATTACTTTTAAATCTCAACTTACCAACTAAAAACAATCACACAAAGCCTACTAATTCTCATACACACACCATCACTCCCATACCCTAACTTTTTAACTAAAAACTATATTTATATTATATTATAATATTATCTTGAAAAAATGAAATTGACATTACTTGCTACCCAATGCTTATAAAGTTACTTTTGAGGATGTGACAAAAAGATGAAACAGTCGACCAGCTGAAACTCAGACTTTTCAGAGATCAATTCCGACCAATCTTCCATTGCCATCGAGCATCTTTGAAGATTTTGGAAGTAGTTTCCGACAAAGCCAGAGAAAACCACTAAGAAAGCTGGTGAAGTCGACACCGATGTGCAGATGACCGCTGCCGACAAGGAGGACGATGGGAATGGTGAGGACAGTATGCTGATAGACAATTCAAAATTTACCACCCCAGTTGTTGCATCCACAACAGCTGAACTGATATTCGGAGGAAAAACAACTAGAGTCACTCTCCACAATGCAAGAAAACAATATAGTCGATGGTTGCACTGTTTTGGTTGCAGTTGCAACCATTTTATTTGTGTTAGAAAAGCAATTGGCGAGCCAGCCAAAGACTGAAAACTACTCAAGTTCAGATCGTCTCTTTACCTCGCTCGACAAGAACAATCAGCTCCAGTACCAGTTGGTTTTAGATGATCAAAGTAGGGGAAGAAGCATCTGTCCAATTTTCAAAACTTGAAAGAACTGAGTACAGTCGAGGCTAGCCAATTGTTGATGCGTGTTCCTGCATTAGAATCACAGGATGTTGAAACTCCAAACACCTTGCCAAGTCAAATTACACCAAGCATCTTCGCCAAAAATGCAACCTGGCAAACCAGGCCTTTTTTTCAATAATCAAGACACGTGCAAAGTCAAAGAGAGCAAAGCAAAGTTTCTCGAGGGCCAGTCCCTTGAGGCTCAGTTTGATCAACTTTCTTTGGCACCACCACCAAGTGGAAAGCGGTGAGCAACTCAAACGTTGTTTCCATTATCGATTGTTTCACAAACACCAATCTGGAGAGAATCTCACTGTGAGGTCGTATTCAAGTTGTTTTCAATCGTCCTTTCATTCCTCTTTGCTCGACTATTGAGGAGTTGAAAGTTCCATTCCGAGTGCAACCAGAAGTTCCCGACGCAACAGTGGAGATGGGTCGACGGTGTGTAACCTGTGTCTACGAGGTTGCCCAAGAAAGCCATACACTACCTTTGCAAGATCTACAGAGTATAACAGTCACCCCATACCAGAGATTTTCAAGGAGTATGAGTCAGATATCACTTCTGAGGAAATGGGTGGACTCATGGAAATTCCAGACAGCCACTCAGTACCCAATTTTTCGGACAATTCAACGGTGATATTGATAACCCACAAATCAGCATCCAATTTGGCCAAGCATTACCTACTGAACAATATAAAAGACTCAATGAGATCGTTTCAATTTCAAAAGAATCAACATTCGGAGGTAAGTCGATCAATTTAAAGTACTTCCAATCGACAGTCCATCTTTGTGCCAAAAGTTCAAGGATTCAATTCCAATGAGCAAGTTAGAGATATCTGAGGATGATCCAAGTAACCAAACTTCGATTTATCTCCAACTTGACAAGTTGGAATTACAAACCAAATATGTTTTAAACATTCTCTGAAAAACTGGGTTCGGTTGAAGGACCATTGTTTTCTCAAAAGAATTTAGAAATCTCCTTTTAAGGTAAAGTTATATTACTTGGTTCGCATGATAATTAAATAGATTGTACTGATTTAGTTTTATTCATTTATAGGACTGCGGATCCATTGCGTTGTACAAAAGTTTTACCCTCCTATGATGGTAGTTATGTCTCTGTTAACTTTAATAACCAAATTGATAAGCTTGAATTGGAAGAAGTCTTAAAACATTATATTTTCAGTCCAAGTGTAAGTTGAAGCCTCAGACCTTAGCCTGACACTTAAACAAACTGATGCTCATTGTCACTTTATAGGTTGAAATAAGTAAGGTTAGATTTGACGCATTCTCGATCCATATTCATGGTGATTTTGAACCAAACACTGAATATAAATTGAAATTGGAGGGCATTACATCACCAAAAACTCAGGCCCTGATTTCAGCAAGCTTCCAAGTTAAAATCCCTGTGGACTATGGTTTCATTAATATTGATTCACCACTCTCTGCGAAGTTCAATTTGGATCCAATGTCAAGACCAATGTAAAAGATTATCACCCGTGGTGTATCCTATGTAAAGATTGAATCATTTCGTATGGGACCATCGGATATATATTCAGGATTAGAAAGTAAGTTTCCAAAAGCTCCTAACCAAGGAAATTCAAATCCAAGGAGTCGCACCAAGGAAGCAAATCACCACTTTGGTGGATCTTTCAGACTTTTTTGGCGGTGATACTCCTCTTGCCGCCAAACATAATCTCTTGATGTTTAAGCTTTCCTCCCGCCAAGCAGATGGCTCGGAAGTGACCACCTGGCAGATGCTACAGTATTCTCCATTTACTATTGCCATCAACCAAAACTGAGTCTCAAATTCCAGGCATGGATAACCAATGTCGGTAATCAACAACTTGTAAAGACAGCATTGGTTGAGACCTATGACACTGAAAACTCGTTCCAAGAAACCCAACAATTCCGTAGTTTTGAATGATGGACTCTTCTCTATCCAGAGGGACAAGACTTTCAATATGATTGTTGCAACTGTCACACTTGACAAGCGTCCCTATGTTACAGTTTTGCCCTGCAAACAGCATGAAGGAAAAAGGCTCACTACATGTTGTTTGGGATGTTATCGATGGACTCGGTTGCTACAGACCCACTGAAACTGTCTACATCAAGGGTAACTTGAGAATTGCTACCGAGGATGGAATCATATCCCCGTTGGAACACTTTGGCGACAATACAATGAGCAAAGTTACCTACAAGCTGGTTGATACAAGAAAGAAACTTCAGCTCCCAAGGTTCCACCACATTAAATGTCAATGGTGGATTCAATTTCAGCTTTGTGCTCCCAGGAGATATCAATCTTGGTGATTGTCCACTGACTTTGGAATGCGATGGTCACCAGAGGATCCAGCCTATTAAGGTCTTGGAGTGCAAGAGAAAAGACTTTGTAGTGGATTCTGAGTTGAGAAAGCCAGTTTCACTCAATTGCGGACAAGCTTTCTATGTACTTGCATGTGGAAGATACTTTAATGACGAGATTATGGCCAATACCAAAGTTGATTGGACAGTAACTGTGAGTAATGGAGAGCCACACTTGCCAACTGGATACAGATTTTCTCCTGCAGATATTGATGATGAATCTGGAGTTGGAACTTACCAATATCAAAGCAACCAAAATCCATCGGGCCGACATCAATTGCGTCTTGTTCTTGAGAACTCTAGACTTCCACGCCATTGTAATATTAGTGGAAATATTATTGATCTGACCAACAAATCAGAGTCTTTCTCACACAGCTGTTTGGTACTTGGTTCTCATCGTTACTTTGGTGTTTCAAAGTCTAAAGACGAGTTTATCAACATTACCGATAGGTTTGTAACAAAACTTGGTTGCAACAAAACTCATCCGGTCAATTGGTTAGTGATGGAAAGATCCATGTCGATATCAAGATGTTGCCCTGGGAAGACGACTTGCCAAAGGTTGATGAATATAGCGGAGACATCATCCCCTCCAGTGTGGAGCCATACACTTTTAGCTACAAGTTTAACAAGCGTGGAGCATATTCTATTCGCTTCACCTACGAATGTGAGGGACAGCCTGCACAGAGCCAAAGCCACAATATTTTTGTCCTCGGTGAGCAAACCCAAGCTGAGAAGGAGTTTATTAGCAATGACTCCAAGTCATTGAATCAATTCCGCGATCTTAGCTTTGACCTCACTTCATTCAAGGGCTCAGAGCTCGATTCAAAGCACCCAATCAAACTTTCACTTAGTGTCAATGGTGTTCAGTCCACCAGGGACTCCAAGATTGGTGACAAGCTGGATATGTTGATTACATGTAAGCTCCAATCTGGAATAGGTTTTATCGTTCATTCCAAAAATAAGACTATTTTCAAGACCACTCAATTCAGCTTTACCGATGGACAATATAGATTCGAGCACATTGTCACTGAAAAGGACTTCCCATCGTTCAAATATACCATTTATGTCGAAGGTAAAGTGAGTGTGAATCACAAGAATATAATGGTGGAGAGATTTACCAGTGAATCTATCACCAAGTGTTCTCCGTGAGCAAGGAGTCGAAGAAGCTCCAAGTTGAATTCCTCCCATATCGTAAATTCCAGTGTCCAAACTCTGACATGTCAATTGTAGCACGTATATTGGACCATCAAAAGCAACCAGTTGGCGGAGCAGAAGTCACCTTGGTCGTGGCCGATGAATCACTTTTGAGTCTGACAAAAAAGACAGTCGACGGCTGGAATCCAATCGATTTGTTCTACCGAGATCAATATTCCTCGAATAAATGTGTTTCTCTCATGGACAACACCTTATTCTTTACACCATGCATCAAAGATGATGTGGTAATCCCAGCAGAGACCGTTGTGAACATTTCAGTCCGTTATCTTTCTGGTCGTGTCATCCAGATGAACTTGCCCTTGAATGCCGACATTGAGGAGGTACGCAAGGTCGTTTTGGAAAGAGACGGTCTTCCATTCACATCGCAGCGTCTGCTCTACAAGAACAAACAAATTGAAAAAGGAACACTCTTTGAAATTGGTATAACTGGAGATGATACTTTGAACTTGGTTATTCGTCTTTCCGGAGGTGGAAACACTGACGAGAAAGAAAACTTGGAAATTCTCAACCTGCCAGCCATCAAGCAAATCAAAGTCAGAGATAACTTTAAGCCTTTGGCCACTTTCCAAAGCAATAGATTCACTGACGAGAATGGTGAGGTTAAATTCGACTTCAAACTTCCAGACAACCTAACTAAATACCGTATTATGGCCTATGCTTGTACCAACCAATCATTTGGAAAGAGCGAAGAGTTCTTCACTTCAACATTGCCTGTGATGATTCGTCAGAATCCACCACGTTTCCTAAACTACAACGATGAATGCACTTTCCCAATCGTAATTTCAAACATTGTAGACTATGATGTCGAGGTCAACTGCGCATTCCAAACAACAAATTGCTTGACAAGCACCAATGGATTCAAGTCTGTCATCCCAGCCAACTCTCGTATCATTGCGCCATTCAAGGTCAAGGCGGTCACCCCGAACGTCAAGTCCTTCTACCATGTTGTTCTTGCCAGTCGCATCGTTAATGCACCTGGAGTGGAAGCAGAGTTTACTGATGCCGTCAAATTCGACTTCCCAATATGCTCGCCATCATCCATCGAATCCAATACCATCTCTGGATTTACCGATGCTTTGAAGGTAGTCTCCTCACACCCAATTAAATTCAATAACTGGCAAGACTTTGATCAGGAGGTCGGTGGTCTCTCTGTCAACTTGTCAACCTCCAATATCACCCAAATGAAGTCCTCATACGACTACCTCATGAAATATAAACACTCTTGTTCGGAGCAACTTGCAAGTAAGTTGTTGTGTCTCGGAATTGTCAATTTGCTTCCGGAGCTTCTGGACATGGACAAAGACAAACCCTCTGAAGAAGCAATTAGCAAAGCCATGGAAGAGATGCTCACCATGCTCAAGAACAGATTGAAACCAACTGGTGAATTCAAATATTGGGATGGTGATACCTCCTACGAGTATGTTAATGTTTACGTCTACTGGGTACTGAATATCCTCAATAAGGAGTTGGACGTTGTTATGCCAAGAGGACTTTTGGACAAAGCAGTACCCTATCTTGCCAATGCACTCAAGATTGATAAGAGCAGCAAGGAGTACACCAAATACAACAGAAATTCCTACCTAGTAAACAAAGCATTTGCACTCAGAGTATATGAAGAATTCAACATTGGCTATAATGCTGAAATCGATCCTATTTTGATCAATGAGGCAACTTCAAACTCGCCAATTGCAACTGACCTCTTGGCTATCCTTTTACCAATTGCCCACGGCTCAACTCTTAAAAAATTTGCTCGATTGCTTGAAAACAAATTGGTCGTAACAGGATCATTGGCCTTCTTTGAAGGTGCAGACATTGATGGATTCGGATCTTGCATGAGAACCGCATGTTGGGCTGCCCAGGCAATGATCCAAAAGGAGGAATGTCAGCAAATAATAGTCAAACTAATGGCTGGCATTGAGGCTAAGGTCAAGGACAGCAATACCTCAATATGGTTCAACACCCAAGACAACGCACTGACAATGTACACTCTCTTCCTCTATTTCAACGACAAAGTCGTATCCAAATATAATGCGCAAGTCTATCTCAACGACTTTACCCTGGAGCAAAAACCAATCGAAATCAATAACGATTACCACCTACTACTCCAAATACATTCCAATGAAGACATTGATCAAGAATCAAGGTGAGCTCTTTATCGAGAAGAACGGTGCCGGTGACATGCACTACAGCTTGTCATTCCAATATGCAAAAATCAATCCATACTACCCTGCAGTAGACACTCGTGGATTCATCATTAAGCGTGAGTTCCTCCCACTTGGAAAACTCGAAGATGTTCAGGAGATTGTCACCGAGTCTGGTTTGAAACAAATACTCATCAAGAGTGGAGCCAGAGTCAAGGTCAAGTTAACAATCACCACCCAAGTGATCAACCGCTTCGTCGTCATCAACGACAACCTTCCAGCTGGATTGGAGCCAATCAACAACATGCACACCATCCGTTACTTCTGGGCCTCCCACACCAACGTCAGAGACAAGGGAGCCGAGATTTTCGCAGACACGCTCTACCCAGGCTCCTACACCTTCTACTACAGCGTACAAGCCCTCTGTCATGGAACCTACATCTGCCCACCAGCCAGAATTGAAGAAATGTACTGTCCTAGCACCTTTGGAAGAACAGCCACCGATACTGTGATCATCATCTAAACATTACAGGATGAAGACACTGATTGACCAGACAAGTTTCCATCAGCCACACACCCTTTTTTCACCGATGCAGATACAATAAAACCCCACCTTTCCAAATTTATAAATTAATTTTAAAAACTTTTTTTTTTTTTTTGATAGTTGGGTCTAAATTATAACTTTATAAATTGATCAACTTTTCATTTTCAGTTTGTACATTTGTTATTTAAATAGATAGATAGATTAAAGTTAAAGATATGTCAGAAGAAGCTCCAGTCAAGAATTGGGATATTGCTCCCGAGAACTTCTCATTACAAGGACCAATCAAGGTCGATGTTTCTGAGGGTGACAAGTGGATTTGCCGTTGTGGTCACTCAAAGAACTACCCATACTGTGATGGTACTCACAAGGAATACAACAAACAACACTTCACCTCATTCAACCCATTGAAGGTTGCTCAAGAGCAAGACAAGACTGTTTGGGTCTGCCGTTGTGGACACTCAAAAGATGCCCCATTCTGCGGTATGTTATAAACGATAAAAGAAGGAGGATATCATTATTCTAATATTCACAATGTGCTCAATTGCAATCTATCAATCAATCAATCAAAATAGATGGTTCACATAATGCTCTTCGTAAAATCAAGGAAAAAGAAGAGAATAATGTTAAAACATATGGTATCCAATTGGCTGGTACTGTTGTTATTGGTTTCTTGTTATATCAAGCAGCTCATTTCTTCAACAAATAAATAAACACCACAACCTATATATATACATATAATTATTATAAAACAACATTTATTTATATTCTAAAAACAGGTTCAAGTATAAGAAATATAGGTCGAGAACACTGACTGGCTGACGGCTTTGACAGACTGATATATTGATAAACTTATCAATATCTATTTAATAATTTGTTGTGGGAGTGGTGACTCTTTTCTTTTCTACGTTTGAAACAACAGTAGAGAGTTGTTCCAATGCAAATACAGCATCCTACACCGAGGACTGGGATGAGCACAGATAAGAGAATGACAAGTCTTCTGGTGGCTTTCAGATTGCATTCATCACAAACCACCACAGTGTTATTATTGATGACACCTCTCTGGTCATCATCACAAACATATTTATACCACTTGGAAGCTTCTTTAATTTTTCCATAACAAGTTGGTACACCAGTTACCATTTGTCCAACACAACATTCATCATACTCATCTTCAGCTCTTCCAAAATTTATAAACAACAATTGTATTAATATTAATACAAAAGTAACTCTATAAATTAAATTCATTTCTATAATAATAATAATAATAATAATAAATTATTTATGTGTATATTTTATATTTGTATGTATGTGTAAGTATAGTATATTTTTAAAATAAGTTATTTAAATGTTTAAATAAATATGTATGTATGTATATCTATTTATATGTATAATAGTATAGTTTTATAATGTTTGATTGTATCATTGGTGTAGAATTCATGTAAACTATATTTATAGTTTATCTTTATGTACACTTTTAGAAGCTGATGTCACTAACATCTAATTGAAATTATTTAACGAGAATATCAATTTCAGAAGCTATAACCAAGTATTGATAAAATGTAAATACTAGGTGACATATCCAATAGGTATAACCCTTAATTAGTGTTGAACGCCTCTTTTATTCACTTTTAAAAAACTAGGAATTTCTAATTGATGGTTATATTTACACAAAATCAACTTACAACTTATATTAGACGAATGAATGAATTAATACCACATCCATACTTTTAAATTTAAGTTACTATAATATTTAAAAGAATAATAAATAATAATAAATAATAATAAATAATAATATATTATTTAATTTTGAAAGAAGATATGAATAATCGCAACTGATTGGTTGGTTATTTGATCAAGAGAGATTGGATTGGTTGATTATAGATGGATGATTGTTGGTTGTTTATGATGTTTTATAATATATTATTAACATGCTCTGTCAATGTCGATATCATTGTCATAATCATTTTGGTCATCTTCGTCATTTAAACTTAATATGGGCTTTCTTAAATCGTCTATGTCTTCTCCGTTGATTGAAACATTGGTTATTGCAGGATTTTCTTTGTCTGGATTGGGGAATATCTTGATGATTACCACGGAGAAGACGAATGTGACAAAGATAATAGCTGCATTGATGAGGAAATGCATTCCTGGGAAGTAGAATGGTGATTTACTGCTGATGAAATAGGAGAAAAGGTATTGGCTTGCAAAGGCACCAGCGGCTGATGACAATGATGAAACCGAAGATGCACCCGCGAGTGCCACACCCTGGATATGGGAGGGTGTCGCCTTAGAAATAATAGATTGGATAAGATTGATTACAATAAGCGAGAATGAACCAACCACCACTGCAGTGGCGTACATGTACTGATTGAAGGAGAAAGCATAGATTAGGTGGAATACTAGGGTAGAAAAGAAGCACAATGAAACTAGCTTTCTATCGGCTGTATTACAGTGACATATCACGATGCAGAAGGTTTGTTTTTCACCCAAAATATAAGATATTAAGTATTAGTCTAGGAATAAGGATGAAGAGGACTGTCTACTCTGTGTTAACTTACAAATAAATTTCAAGAGGAAGGGAATGATTGCGCCACTCCAGACAAAGATGGATACACCCATGAGTGAAGTAAGGGTAGAGTTTTGGGTTGCTCCCCAATTGAACTTGAGCACTGAGAAGTAGTAGGAGGTGGTGATGACATCCTGGGCTGTGAATGCAAATGAAACAAAGAGAATCGCATAGCAAACGATGTACTTGGATGATCTAAATAGGCTGTAGATCGAGTAAAATGGGTTCATTGAAGTTTTTTTCTTGTTGGAAAGTTGCTCGGGAGTCTTGGGTTTGCCCTCAGCATATTGGATGGAGTTGGTCAAAGGAATAAGTGAAAAGATTGAGATAATCAAGAAACCAGCGCATCCCAAGACTGCAATTTGGAAAGATCCCTTGAGCAATAGCATTAGAATGAGTGGACCTACAATCAAAGAGAATCCAAGTCCGACTCCGACTGCCATAAACCAGGGGCACGCTCCTCTTTCGAGGTGAGGTCCGCAATGTAGGAGAACACCACTGCAAGTATACCGTTTGACACTCCAGACAAGGTATGTGAAATATACACAGGAATGATCATGTATTTCCAGTATCCAAGTCCGATCATGGCAATATCGATGATCTGGAGGAACT
Organism: Heterostelium multicystogenum; assembly: GCA_003667245.1. Classification (NCBI taxonomy): domain Eukaryota; phylum Evosea; class Eumycetozoa; order Acytosteliales; family Acytosteliaceae; genus Heterostelium; species Heterostelium multicystogenum. Next base: position 33,949 of record RCNN01000245.1, read on the forward strand.
GGATGATGAAAAGGGAAAGCTTTCTTCCATATCGGTCTGACAGAGCACCAAGCATGGCGAAAACAAGAAGTTTGAAAGATAAGGTAAAGAGTCGGAAATCGACTTATATTTAGATGCAACTGATTCAACTTGGGCTGGACTGTAATTTGGATTCTTATGGGAGACATATGATTGAAATAGCATTGGCAATAGAATTCCAGTGGCAATCGTATTAATCAGACCAATCGTAACAAAAAGAATAATACCCAATTTATCTTTTATAAATGGTTGTTTCCAAAACTTTAAATTATTATTATTATTATTGTTGTTGTTGGTGCTAGATACTTCATTTCCATTTCCAATTTGATTTGATTTTAAAATGGAATTTGGATTTAAATTTGAATTTGGCTCGTCAATGATCAATGGTAATTGATCATCTTCATTATTATTGAAACCATTTGATTCATCTTTATATGAAATAACTATATCATCATTTCCATTATTACTGTTATTACTATTATTATTATACATTATGATTTTCTAAATATTTACAAAATGCAATATGGAATCCAGTTATTTGTTTTTTATTTAGGATAATTTAATTTGTTATTTATCATCTCACTTTTAATTTAATTTAAATTCTATAATACTAATAATATAATAATAATAATAATATATTTCTAAATTATTAAATTAATTAAACATAGTTAAAAGTAGTTGTAGTTATTAAGGTGATGAGTGTGGGGAAATTTAAGTTTAGATTTTTAAAAAAAAGATTGGTTGATTGGTTGATGTTTGAGAATATGTATGTGTGTTTGTGTGTGTGTCAGGTGTAGTGTGAATAAATATTTGATAGTTAAAAGATTTGAGTGAATGCAAATGATTAACAGATAAGTGGATAGATAGATAATAGATAATAGTAGTAGTAGGAATGATTAAATTTTATTTAAAATAGAAATTTTAATTAATTTTTTATAAATAGAACATCCCTACCTAATTAATTTTTTTTATCAGATTATATGGTACCCAGGCGTTTAAAAGTTTTAACTGCACCACAAATTTCATCAAATGTTGTTTTGTAATCGCAATTTGTCATGAATACATGATGATGATCTGTTTGAATTGGAGAATTTTGGTGTTTAGTGGGTTTTGACTTTGATTTTTGTTTTTTTCTTGCATAAACAACATCAATTTTTTGTGTTTGGAATGATCATGCTCCAAAATACTCCGAACATGACATTCTATGACAGAACTTATGCAATAAAAAATACAAACAAATCACTATTCATTCAATCAAAGAATCACTCTGCACAAAAAAAACTCGACACTGATGACTCAAGACCATAATATTCTATCTATCATGAAAATATCCAAAAATACTGTCAAAAGTCCAAAGGACATGAATTTGGATTTGAAATTTCTTTCTTTTTGGCAAAAAGAAAAATCTTAAGTGGATTGAGCCTAAGGCTCACCTTGGGTCCACTCGCACATGCTTTTTATGTATCAATTTTAAATTAAATTGAATTATTATTATAAAATTAATTGATTCTAAAGGAAAAGGAAAGACTTTGCATTGTCTAAAAGCGGAATGGATTGTAATACTATTGAGTTGTCGGTGTCGCAGACACAGCAGCAGTCTGAACAACAGTTTGCTGTCTCATTTGAAGATATCAAAGATGCCTATGAGAGAAATCAAACCACACATTCACAAGACACCGGTAATGACAAGCGTGTCGATCAACGAGATCGCTGGAAAGGAGTTGGTTCTCAAGTGTGAGAATCCTCCAGAAGGTCGGTGCTTTCAAATTTAGAGGTGCTTGCAATGCTGTATTCAGCTAACTGAAGAGGAGTTGAAGCGTGGTGTTGTGACACACAGCAGCGGAAACCATGGTCAAGCATTGGCACTTGCATCAAAGATGAGAGGAACTACAGCCTAATGTGGTCGTACCAAACAATGCACCAAAGAGTAAGTAGACTAGGTACTAGGTCTCGCATCAAAGTTAGGTGTGTGCAACACGTATACTAACTAATCAAAAACACTACTCTTTCATAATAACCAGTTAAGTTGGATTGCAATCCGTGGATATGGTGCTAATGTACATTGGCGAGCCAACCTTGGAAGCTCGTGAGAGTGGAGTTGCAAAGTTGATCCAGGAGCATGGTGCTACTTTGATTCATCCATTCGACAACAAAGAAGTTATTGCTGGTCAGGGTACTGTCGCAATCGAATTATTGTCACAAGTCGAGAACTTAGATGCCATTATCGTCCCAATTGGTGGAGGGGTGTTGTATGTATAATCTCCTCTAACTATTGATTCCATAACAAACTAACTTCATCTTTTATTATTATTATTCAGTGTTCAGGTGTCTCAATTGCAGCAAAGAGAATCAATCCTGAAATTAAGATTATTGGAGTTGAGCCAACTGGTGCTAATGACGCATATCGTTCATTTAAACAAGGAGAAAGACTTGCACACCTCCAAGGAAACCCAACACTATTGCCGACGGACTTTTGACAACTCTCGGCGACTTAACATGGCCAGTCATTAAATCACATGTAAACAGCATTATCACTGTAGATGACAACGAAATTAAAGCAGCCATGAAGGTATGTTGCAACAAGAGATAGTTACTACTTCTTCTAATTTGTCAACTAATATATATTACACTAATACAGTTGGTATGGGACAGAATGAAATTGATTATTGAACCATCATCTGCAACAGTTTTTGGCAGCTGTTCTTTCAAATGAATTCAAACAACTCTATGGACAAGACGGAAATACAAGAGAATCGGTTTGATTGTAACAGGTGGAAATGTAGATTTGGCAAAGGGCTTACTTTCTTTAGTTAAGCTTGGGATCGATTATGCAGATAATTTAGTTTATCATTTAAATCAATGAATAAACCAATATGTATAGTTAAGGTTTAATCGGCAATTAAAAGTATGTTTGGATTCAATGAAGCATCGATTAGAGATTATCTATAGCTTGATCTATGAGATAACATTTCGCTCTATAGTACAGCAATTGCTTGACAGTTGACTGGATATCCATTCATCATTTATGAGTAATGGAGTCAACAATGATGTGGTCCTTTAATAGAGTTTGTTTCTGTTGAAGATTCTCTAGGTTTGAGTTATAATAGTAAATTTGTTCGATTGAAACATAACTATGTCATTACCAAAATCGAGGAGCATTAGGATAGGTCAATTCGAAACGAGGCGAAAAAAGAACTATCTTTCTCATCGAGTAATCTTACTATGTCAGCGTAGTGCCTTACTCTTGCATGCAAATATCCATTGTATGTACATCTTTCAGTTTCTATTCTCGTAGAAATATTTTAGTATATGGAAATGGCCTTCCTTTGCTGCCGAGTCCAATGTATTGTTGAACAGTATATAAACGTTTTGATTTATATGGTTTCTGCAACCCTTCTGTGCGATTCTCAGTTAGAAATTTCACCACGTCTAGGTGGCCCCCAAGCGCCGCATAATGAAGTGCTGATTCATCACAGCCTTCTGTGCGGTTCTCATGAAGATATTGGACAACCTGCAAGTTTCCATTTTTGGCCGCTTCGTTCATGGCCCTGATTGTGCAGCCTTCAGTGCGATTCTCGTGTAACCAGCGTACCACGTGAAGGTGCCCATTGATTGCAGCATAGTTCATGGCCTCTGCGGTGCAGCCTTCGGTTCGGTTCTCATGCAACCACTTCACCACATCCAGAAATCCATGCTCTGCTGCGCGGTTCATAGCCCGCTTTTCCAGCGTGGTACTTCCAAACTTTGTGTGCAGGTATTTGATAATCTCCAAGTGTCCATGTCTTGCTGCGTCAGAAAATGCTTTGATGGAGAGTGGCCTTTTTGTCTCAGCCAGGTACTGGACCACCTCAAAATGTCCTCTTGCAGCAGCACCCTCGATCACATCGACATCACACACAAACTTTAAATCCCTTGGATTTCTTGTCGAAGTACTTGAGAATATCTAGGCGTCCATGAGTTGCAGCAACATTGTAGGCTCTCACATTGAGAGGCGATGGTAGCAGACGCGCATATTTCTTGATCAGATATTTGACGACTTCCATCTCACCCTGTCGGATTGAGATGTACACAGACAGCATATATCTATTGAATTCATCGGATGGCTTTAAAATTTTTCCAGCACGTTTGGCTTGCTTCTTATCCAACCTATTCAACTCAAAGAAGTATCTGTCTATGTACCTGTACCGTATCAGCTGATCTGGAAACTGAGTGAGTTGCTCCCAGTTAAATCTCAAAAGCACAGGATCAAAACAGTTTGATAAATACGAATGTATATCCTTTACCAAAGAGAATATTATCCTTCTTAGAAATATATGATTGAAAACTATTTCTAAATAAATGAATATCTAACATATTGTATCTTTATGTGAATATATGTGTGTGTGCCACTAAGCAGACTTTAATTTAATTAAATTAATAATGATTTATTCTTCCGATTAGTTGCAAATTTTGCTTCCTTCTTTTTTTACTAAATCTTATTTACCAGATTGTTATCATATCAAAGTAATCGAAATTTGAAACCAATTGATAGAAATTAATTGGAGTTTCATAAGCTACTCATTAAATATATAATATCATCAGAGTTGCTGGATGATAAACATTAGTATATTTATAGTTTTATTTGGTCTGACTAAAAAAGTCAAAGTCTATAGTGAGAAAGGACTTCCAATGTCAAACATGCCAAAAAAGACTCCAACATCATTTTCCAATAAAAAAACAAAATTTGGTTTTTGAAAAATCTCATCATCAACAGTTGTTTTTATTACTCTTAATTTATTTATTGCCTTTTTTGTAGTATCCTTTTATCATTTATTTAGTTGTTATTATTTATATTATCTAAAGCTATATTCACCTATATCATAATAATAACAACAATAAATGGCTGATAAAAATAATAATCTTATTACTAATTATTTTGAAAAATCAACTTCTAATATACAATCTACTGGTAACACCAACACTAACTCAAGCACCACCACCACATCTTCGACTGTGAATGGTAATAATAAAAGAAATGGATCATCCCTAGATGGTAATGTTAGAAATAGTAATAATAATAATAGTAGTAGTAGTCGTAGTGATAGTGGTATAAACAACAATAACAAAAATAGTAATAATAGTAATAGTAATACATTGTCAAACACTGTCAAACTCTACCGATGAATCATACCAAGTACTAAAGAAAATGAAATCAGATACCGATAACAATGGCAATAGTAGCAACTCACAATACAAACCAAATAAGAACTATAAAGTAACGAACAGTCAAGACAAGAACGGAAGTTTGGGCAGCAATGGCAGTGACGGGTTGTTCGATGATGTCGACCTGTTCTTGTCACCAACACAACCCTACGACATGAGTGAGGAGGAGCTGCTGATAAAGTCGCAGCAGTCGTCGATCAGCTTGATACCGGACAGCTCTGCGAAAGAGAAGTACAAGGAGGTCTGGAACTCAGAGTATGTCAAGCTGCCCTGCGCAATGGCAAACACAATCTTCATGGAGCAGAAGCGCACCAGCAAGTGGTACATCGTCATCTCGGTGTTTGAAAAGCATATCAAGAACTGCGATGAGCTCGAGGAGGCCATCAAGAAGTACAACCCAAGATGCGCTTGGGACTTCCAAGGTCTCCATGACTTTTTTGAAACCGAATATTCAGAGTCCGAGGTGCAGGAGTTCTTTACAAAGACACTGCCCTTCATCAAGCATCGTGCACAGCAATTGCCGTTCTTGTGTCCGCGCCCGATCCCTCTGTTAGAGAAATCTGTCGACAAAGAAATAAGTCTCTCTCAACTCCAGGTATCGTCGTTGCTCGCCAACGCATTCCTCTGCACAATGCCAAGACAGGGTGGCACAGGTACAAAGTTCCCAACATTTAACTTCCACTCTCTCTACTCTGCGCCATGCACTCCTGCACGTGCTGCCAAATTAAAGTGTATTATAAATTATTTAAAAGAATTGCAAATATGAGTAAGTGGAATAGCTGTAGACTTGTGTTTAGAGCGCATGGATATTAACTTGATCATTTAGAATTGGACGGAGTTATCTCATTCCACAGACAGGTAACATCTGAAAATGAAATACCAGACTGGGAAAAAAGCGAAGCACAACTACAGGATTTTATGGTTTATAAAGATGGAACCATTGAGGACAATGGTGTTGGATATTTACAGGTTGATTTTGCAAACAAATTGATTGGTGGAGGTGTTTTGGGACATGTAAGTTGGAATCAAGATTCTGATGACCATTTAGATTATTAATGACATTTAAATATTGTTGTTGGAAATAGGGTTGTGTACAAGAGGAAATTAGATTCATGATAAATCCAGAGTTGATTGTTTCGAGATTATTCACAGCACAGCTTCAAGAAAATGAAGCTGTAATTATCACTGGTGCCGAGAGATTTTCAAACTACACAGGATATGGAGATACCTTCCAATGGGCAGGTGATCATGTTGACACTACACCTTTCGACAACAAGGGTAGAAGAATGACATCTATAGTCGCGATCGATGCAATCAAGTTATATGGAGATCCCTTCAACCAATACTCACCAAACAACTTCGATCGTGAGTTGATAAAGAGTTACACTGGATTCTATGACCGTTACTCCATGACTGTGCCAATCCCACTGGCTACTGGTAATTGGGGATGCGGTGTCTTTGGTGGTGATAAATATCTAAAGAGCATCATACAGCTCATGAGTGCATCACAAGCCGGAAGAAAGGTCCATTACTATTCTTATGGTGACGAATTGTTTGCCAACGAATTGACAGCTATGATTGAAATTTTGGTAAGAAGCAATACTACTGTTGGAGAAATCTACACTTCTCTTTGGCAGTACTATAAGTTTACTCAAAGAAACAAAATCAATCATGCCATTTTTTAAATACTTGGAAGCTCATTTTGGATAAAGGTTATTAATAATAACATTGGAAAAGACAATAATTAAACTGAATAATACATAGCTCCAAGAGAGATAAAGATTCAATAATATTTAATAATTTATTTTGAAGTATTTACAAGTGATAATCAAATATTTGATTATAAAGATTGTTGGATTCCAGGAAATAATAATATTTCTTTATATTGGGACTCCTTTTCGGCAATCTCTTCCGCATCCATTGAAACAGCATAGGTATCCAGCTGGGCAACTTTGTTGGGTGCATAATGTCGTACAAGGACCTGTGGCTCCTGGCTTAATAGTCGGACACTTTAAAGCTTGTGCCTCTGCATAGAATGGTAGCGCAATGGCAATAATGAACAAAATGGATAATATAATTAAAGTAGTTTTCATTTTAATTAAATTTATTTGATATTTGAGTTGGAATTTGAAATGATCATTACAAATTGTAAACTATTTAAATATTTAGTGGAAGTGGTCCTCTTCTTGTATTTGAAGATGTCAAAGTGTAAAAAATCTCCACTGACACGTCAGGAATTGAAAAACCAAATTTACTTCAAATCTCAATTCTAATCTCAATCAAGGTACTTCTAATAAATTTATTGGAAACGGTTATGTCGTTATTTGTTTGTAAATAAATGATTCATAATGAAGTTGGTTGTCATTGTAGAAATTTAGTGTAATTTAAACGAATTTTACCTGGTTTTTAAAGTTGTTTAATTTTTCACTTGGAAAAAGTTGTAACCCAACAAAAGATTCATCATTGAATCAAAAATAAAGAATTGGAAACGATGTGTCATGAATTCATGAAATTTAAAGAACATCTATCAATTAAAAGTGTTTAAGGAAATGTAAAATCCATTAGGTCCCTTTGAAAATTATTTTTGAATGATAACTGGTTAATTCTGATAAGAATGGAGAATTGAAATATTCTCTAAATATTCTCTAAATGATCTGGTGTTTCTTGATAGATATCATTTACCTGTTCTTTCTATTTTATTTGGAATGTAAATAAAAAATGAATATTTAATTTTATTCTTATGTATTAGAGGAACTATGAGATCTTCACATTGAGGTATTCATAAAGATGCAATACCACTATTTTTAGTTTGATTTGCTTCCTTTCAATGATTGAATCTTTGAATCCAAAATTTCATTAGTTAATTCTTTGGTAATCTCTGCATAAAGAGCAATGGAAATTGGCTAAAGATAATTGGTGAGTTAGATATTACATCTTTAATATTTTTAGAGATGTATACTTACAGAGAAAAATTCATCTACAACACCTTTGTGGGATGTAATCTTTCCTTTGAACATTGGAGAAACGTTGATTCCAACCCAATTGATCTGAGCAACTTTTGTTGTGACGCTGTTGTCAATACGATCCGATACTTTGACTAGACCATAGTTGACTTGATCTGCACGAAGATTTGATACTAATTCATCAAGTCCACCCGAGCCACTTCCTACTAACTTCAACTGGCTGTCCCCTTCATATCCTATCAAAATCCAATTGGTTGGTGATTGTGGTGATTTTACAGTGCTCAAAAGTGACTTCAATCCATCATGGTCAATGAATGATAGCTGGTGGGTGTTGCTAGTGTTTACAGTTGGTAGCTTGACGGTGTTTCCAGCTCGACTTCCATATGGATTGGCTGAGCCAGCACTTGTTAAATGTGGTGCCTTTGAGGTGGTGTTCTTTGGTGTAACATCACCAGTTCTGTTTCTTGAACCACTGGCATCTTGAACTTTGTTATTAATTTCCTCTTCAGTAACTTCGCTCTTGAGTGAAGCAATAATCTCTACATTGTAATGACCAAGCAACTTTGTAATAGATGATTTATTTGTTCCATTTCTTGCTTTTTCAATACCCTTAACATTTTCACCGATCCAAGTTAAATATACATATCTAAAGTAAATTCATTCATAATAGACTCGCCAATTAATATTGAATATGAAGGAATCACAATTTAATACACATACTTATCATTTTGGACATTATCAATTACGTCAACCACTCTCAAAATGGCATAAGACATTTTATCCTCTTGAAGATATGGGATTAATTCATTGATACCATTCGATCCGGTTGCCTCCAATTTGATGTGGTTTGGTGATCCATTATAGTTGACGAGGATCCAATTGATTTTATTTCCACTGGTATGGACAGCTTGAACAGCTTGATTGAACTCCTCTCTATTGGAAATTTGTACTTCATTTCCACTTTCTCCTGGTGCATGTGTTGCAGATCCCTTAGCCTTTAATTGACTTGCCATTTCTTCTTTATAAAATTACAAATAAATAAATAAATATTACCTCTAAATATACAATTAATTATATTATTGATTGGTATCTAATTTGTTAGTTTCCATCAAATAACACACTTTAATAAGATGCAAAAAATCCAATTTTGTCAAGGACCCACTTTTTTAATTGAAAAACCCAAAATGATGGCTTTAAATTTCATTTAATTCTTTGTAAAATTTGCAGTCTCCCTGAAGGATAATATATAAAAAAAATCTTTCCCAAGTAAACAAAGATAACATCTATTCTGAATGGAGATGTTTCCTCAATTATGTATTTCAACATAGAAAACAAAAAAAGACTCAAACCAAGTTCCTAATTGGTTCTCCCAAATAACCTCTTCGAAAATCAGGACAACTATATTCCAATAGACTTTAAAATAAAGATTATTGGGCTATTTCAATTTGTTTAATTTATTCTTTTTCTTCTCTTTAACCAACTTTGATTTCTTTTTCAATAAAAGAATAGTACCTACTCCTACTGCTAATAGAACCACAGACAAACAACCACAATGGTTATTATCTTCCAAGTAGCAAACTTTGATAGCTTTATCTTTACAAACTCTTCGGATGTCATTATTGATAAGTACAGAAAAGTCAGAATCAATAATACAACTTTCACAATATGGCAATATCATTCCAATCAAAACACCATCCTTGGTTTGATTTACGAGCTGAATGTGAATAACAAAGGTTTGTTGTCAATCAATGCATAAGGAATCTACCATAAAATGATATATCATTGATTGTCATTCGTAAATAGATCCATTGTTGACTGTTATAACCAATTCTGAACAATCATCGTCATTATTACTTTTGATTGAAGATGTCGATTCTACAAATATCCTCAGTTGATTCAATCTATCTTTGAATGACCAATTATTGATTGATATCATCAATTTCAAACTATTTTCTGTTAATATGTTAATTGTCCTGCAAATTCTACCAATCTACTATTCTTTGAATATTCAATAGTTGCATTGATTTGATCGATTCCTGATAAAGTGAAGATTAATTTAAGGTGTATACAGTTTTATTAGTATTAATATTTGCAATATGTTATCAAACCTATCAAAGCATTCATATATATATTATTTATTTATTTATTTCTATAGTATATTTTATTAATAAAATATTATTTATAGAATCTTAAAAAGCATAATATTATAGGTAATTTTGAGATCAATAAGATGAAAAAGTATTATATCAAGCCAGAGGTTCTGATAAACGTGCTTTTGAAGGATTCCAGAATTTGTAAACTATTGAATCTAAATCGAGATAATCCAACTATCTATATTGACGTATTATTCGATTCATTCCAAAATATATTTAATGGAAAGCCAACATTGGATATATACATCCAACTCTTTACTAAGAATATGTTATCCAAATTGAAACTATTTCGGTATATATAAGTAATTCTATCTGAACACTAATTTTTATTATATATACTTAGTTTTAAAATTTCAACCATTACCAAGGAGTCATTGCGAGAAAGAAAGGATATAACGCAACTGTGTTTATATCAAGTATTTGGTAGACTAAAATGGATGATGAACTCCAATAATACATATTAATGTCCAAAGATTGGTGAAACAAGAAAGAAAAAACCAAATGATATTTTGAAATGTAACTCCAATGAAGATTTAAAAAAAGCAGGTGCATTTAAATGTAATTAAATAAGCTTTATTTATGATATATAATGACTAACACTTACTGATCTCTATAGGGGAAAGTAAATTTGGTTTCTTTTTAGATGTAAAAGAGTTCAATCAATTCGAAAGGGCCGTTCCATCTACTATACCTTGGTATTGGAAAGGTACATATTAATAACCTGTATTTAATATTAAAAAACAAAAAGAGATGAATTAGAAATCAGCAAGTTTAGTTGAACAGTTTTCGTTTGATTACGCCAACGTGCCAGAAGTAGATGGTAGATTGGTGGACCCTAAATTCAGGAAAACTTTCAGCGGAAATGACTATAAGACTTTTTACAGAACAATCAGTGTATGTTTAGTACTTTTTATGAGATATGTTCTATCATATTCTGCAAGTGGTTGTTGCTCAGTATCATTGGATGAAGTGATACTTAATTTAATTGTATGTATTCATTTATCAGAATGCAATTGGCATTGTTGTATTTATTTTTACATACTTCTAATACTTATACCACTTAATTTATTATAATAGAAACTAACATATAATGTGTTTTGTTATGAGCAAATATTACAATTTATTGACAACAACAATTTGGAAAGTAATATTGAAATTACTTTCCCAAGGAATTAATATATAATCATCAAAAGATGCTATATCGAACTTACAACCCACTTTAAACAACGGCCAACAACAAGATTTCGCCCCCACTTCCACAATCTATCTCACTTTCTCGATGATATCCAAAAATTTGGTCACCCGACCAAATCCAGAATATGTATGGAAATTTAGTGAGCGAAGATAATGAGCTCAAAAATGATGAAATGGTATGGTTTATCAGATATACAACACACCAATGATATATATATATATATATTCTTTTATATTAATATATTATTTACATTCAGGAAACTTCTGATCTAGATGACAACATTGACAAAGTTTTTTTGCTACAAGTACCTCGATACAATTAATTTTCAACTAAACTCAACTCTATATGATGAAAAGAATGCAATCAAAAAAAAGAAATTCATAACAGTAACAAAGAAACCAACCTCTAGCTTCATCAAAGATAAAAACAATTATATGATTGGAAGTTATATCAGCTACAATAAATTAACAACAAATCCAACTGATCAAAACCATATTATGGTAAAATTACAGATATAACCGCAATGAATCCATTTTATAGTAAGGTAATTATACTGTCACTAAATATCACGATTTACTACTTGAATACTAAAAACACTTCTTGTTTTTTTTTTAGTTTAAATCCTATGGAAATTGTTTGATAAAAATACCAACAAAACTAAAATTATTGGAAACTATTCATCGTAAAACAATTTAATCAATGAAAAGCTGGAAGAGTTGTCAAACAGAGATGATTACATTTTATAAACTTAACGAAACCAGTTTTGGAAAAATAAGTCATTAAGAAATTAAATAAGTGGTGTGCCGTATGGGAAAATCCAATTGGTGATGATCTACATATTATTACAGATTCTAAATCAAATAGATATACAACAACAGAACTATTAAAATAAAAAAAATATTTGTATTTAAAATTTTGCAATGATATTGAAAAAAATATTTTGTAAAAATAAAAAACCGAGCGAAACTTTAAAAATCTGTAAATA
>RCNN01000246.1:0-69393 GCA_003667245.1 Heterostelium multicystogenum
CTGCCTCTGAAGAGTATGGCTACGATGAAGAGGACGGTGACGACTACGAAGAGGTATATGAGTACTACGATGAAATGGCACAGAGTGGAGATGGTCGGTGACAATGATGCTGATGTTCAAATACATTGAAGAATATGAAGATCAGGACAATGTAGAACGATGGTGAGCCCAATGAGTATGACCAAGAATATGATGGAGAAGAAGATTTTGATAAAGATTCACTGGAGATCAAGAACTATCTTGAGCAAAGAAGAAAGAATTTCAACATTACTCCAAACCAAACAACTTCCTCAGCACCTACAACTACCAATACAACTACAAATACACAATCACCAAAATCAATATTAAAGGTAGTTCAAATCAAAGCTCGACAGCACCATGATTTAACTAACAATTTGAAACTCTAGACACCATCACAAATGGATTTACACGATGAGAACAATCCAATCGATTTCATAAAAGAAAGTTAACAAACAAGTCAGCTTTATGAATACTAACAAGGATATAAAAGAGGAATCAAAGCCTAATCCTCAAGTAAATATTCTAATTATTATACAAGGCTAGCTTTGATTACTAATATTGCGTTTTTATAATCATTTTTAGAGAACCAAGCATTCTCAGGTGCAATCGTCGAAAAAGAACACTGACCTATTCGAAGAGGAGGAAAAGCCTGCTGCACCAACACCGCAACCAGAACAAAAGCTATCAAGATTTAAATCAAGCAGACAGAACAGATAATAAAACATATAATAGCAGCAAATTAAATAATAAGACTTGGTTTGAATATATTGCGTAACTTTGAGTAATAAACTCAAACTGTAAATTGAACAACTGGCTAACTACTACCTTGTTCTTGGTAATTTATCGGTTTGCATTGAAGCTTGATTAAAGTATTTTACATGTGGAATAATTATAGCATTGCATTTGGTTCTTTTTCCATGCGAAATAAGAATTGATTGACATTGAAACAATGATGAGAGATAGCCAGTGAGAAGGGTTCTTGACCATTCGGAAATGACCATGATGGGATAAGTGGGAGTGCACCAAGAATGATGGCGACAACAACAGCAGAACTTCCTCGTAGGGTGTTAAGCCAGGAATGAGGCATAGCTGCGCGCAGTCCAACACGCATCGATGCTACGGCTGACAATATAAAAGAGGTCATTGAAAGAATACCACCGGTGCTCTGCACCAATTGGCGTGCTTCCTAAGCCAAGTCCAGAGTGTCAATACGACCACTGATCCCCATGCACCTAGACTTGGTATATTCAAAGCAATACCTTGTGGTATTTCGAGATTGTCACCACGAACACATCTATCATTTCGATCCAACCAAGCTTTTCAATCTTCTTATTATGAACCAAAGTTAAATACAATATTCTGATGTATATCAAAGTATAAATAACGCTAACAATCAGGAATATAGGTCCCCATCTAATAATAATAATATGAGTTAGTCCACTTCTTAAATCTTAATCCTATTGATTGATTTGATTGATCATTAAATGACATACTTTTGAGGTAGCTTAACAAATGGTAAGAATTGTCTCCATGATGGATGATAAAGTCAACATAACTTGATATGATCTGCTAAATGTTAGCTTTACGCCTAGATATTTTCATTCTCTGTGAAATCTGGTAAGATTCCAGCTAAACCTATTATCTTTGTTGTATTATATGTCAGTTTAGTTTTAATTGCTAGAGTTTTGTTTGTTTGTATCTATACCTTTCCTGCTAGCTTAACAATGTTATCCAGTGTATTATTACCAGATATCTCTTTGATAATTGAATCTAATATCTTTATGTTGTGTTTATCAGCTGGGCAACTAGACCTGTTTTGCTCTTTAAATAGTTTATAGAGGTAGTAGGTTGCTAGTGGAGGAATAAACATCGCACCCAGTCTTTGTAAGAGTAGTCATTTGCTTCCACATCGATACAAGGTTAACTCTATTGTCACTTTTGAAGGGTGGCAAACACTCTCACCGATTGTGGAGATGAAAAGTGACCTCTACAATAGCAAACAAGCACATTAATAAGTCTAGATCCATCGAACCGTCGAACAGAACAAAACTAAACTACATACTGTATCTGCTTTAGTCTTCTAGTAGTTGTGTTATCCATCTTTCTTTTTTCTCTGGTTACACTAATAAAATTGTTATTAGTTTATTAAATATGCATATATATAATTTATATTCTTTTCTTTTAGTCGACTGATTTTGATAAACACCTATTATGACAATTTCATGCAGATAAATCTCCTAAATAAAAAAATAAATATCAAATCACTTCACACTATCTGATTTATTTATATTGGTAACATTATCACTACAAAGATGGTTAATATACAGGTCCATATTGCTCTAGTGGTTTTCGGGTTCAATGATTGACCACCACTGATGTAATAAGGTGACGATAGATCATCTTCTCCTTCAACTTCGAAGTTGAAGGCAGATGATCTACAGCTATGATCGTTCTCATCTGGACATACGATGGCGATTTCTTCATTGATGCTTAGTATCTGGTTTGGTCGTTGCAGCCTTTGCCATTGCCCATTTATTTTGATTTGAAGGATTCCATCATTACAACGTTGTTCTCTGCAACCCATTTGTCTGGTGTCACTTGCGCTTCTGTTCTGATGTTCGAAACAATAATAATTATCACCTCTTCCACCCAACAATAGCGGATTACTGTTAGATACATCGAAACAATAGGAATCAATATTAGTTTGCTAAAATATACAATAATCGAAATTCCGAGCCACCGTTTCCACCAATGGTCGGATCACTCCAGTGCTGTTTGATACACTGGTAAACTCATCGGATATTGCCGGAAATATGAATAAGCCTGCACCAGTCCTGGAAGCTGAGCAGCTTGTCTTATTGTTTTCTTCCGTCCAGTATCCATTGTAATTTCCAGGTGCTATTGGAGCAAGTCTGTTTGACAAACAAACATCCTTTTCCTTTTCCCCAATTAGTGGATTCAATTTTATCTAAATTGATTAGTCCATACCATCCTGAGTCTGTTATGAAACAACTCTAAGTTAGTGTTGGTTTAAAAGTCCAATTTTGAGAATACCTACCATAGAGTAAAGCTAATGTTAAATTGGTTAATGGTGCAATAGGGTTGGTATCTGACAGCATCAGCTCTTCACCAAAAACAGTTGATTCCAGTGCGAACCAAATACTCCACTGTTGTTATTTCCAATGTTTTTCCAGCTCAGCACCAGTCGTTGAAATTACAATTGAAATGACTTGATACAAACTCTTGACTGAGGGTGTCGATAACCATTGTTTGGTGTAAATGAAATTTCTCCCAGCATATGAGTGCCATTCACAGTGATTTTTTGTTGTACATTCACATATTTCTTTCCAGTAAGTCTGTTGATGTAGAAACTGGAAGAGTTTTCTTACTGAATCCAATTGAATGGGTAACTTCATGAAGGAGAATTCGATATGCTTTCCTCCATTCTACATAAAGTCCATTTTTTAAAGTGTTGCTGTTTGAGAGGTTGGCGGAAATGAATTTCTGAAAATAGGATGGCTGGATATTAAGGACTCCAACATAGGGGGCATCGTTTGTGGAAATGACTGGCACATGTCAATGAGTAAGCAACAGATTTGCTGCTGGTCACGATCGGATGTGCCGAAACATACATCATAAAGTCGCCTTGGAATCCACTGGACAAGTCAATATCATAGGCTTCGCCACAATTGATAACTTTTTTGAGCAAATTATAATCCATTCCGTAAACAGTAAGATACTGCTCAAAGAAAGCCGTGATATTAGGCAGCATTTGGGTGCGTATAAAATTGTATCATTTCTGCGTTAACAACGTCTTCTTTTTGCAATATATATGTACATGGCGTACGATTGTAGGTTTCACACAAGCCAATCGACTGAAATCCCTTTGGTCCGATTGAGTACGGACATGCCTTCCGCATAGCATGTCTGCTGTCTATCCAACTCAAGAAATGTTGTATTAAATCTAATTCTCAGTGGGTGCACTGAAGCCTCTCGACTTTTACATCCAGAAAGTAGTCGAGCGGGACTGTTCTATTACGATACCGAGACGATAATCATCGTGAAACAACTGGTGTGCTAAATATAACTTTGCATATACATATAGATATCACATATAACTTTAAATAAATAATAATAAAACATATCTTTATCTTTATTTTAATATTAAATGTATGTACAGTTTCAGATTAAATCTAGTTTAATAATAATAGTTGGGAAATGAGAAATGAGGTGAGCAGACACTCTACTCTTACAAAGATTTAACCAGTTTAGGTCGTCTTTCTTGTTAACAAGAATTCAAGGTAGCCATCTTTGACACCACCATACCTTCCACCACTACGATGATCATCGAGTGCACTCCACTCAGTTAGTTAGGCAGGCAGTCACTCAATATCTGATTCTAATAAAAATCCATGTACATGATTCCTATTTAACCTCACATAAAAGGTTGTTTGATGATGTTTAAATGTCTGTTTTTGTTGTAAGTCTTGTGTAGTATAACCCCATATATCATACCTTATACGAAAATCTCACACTTTTTTAGAAAAAACATGACCTAGTTTTTGATTTGCTTTTTTTTTTATAACTTTAAGACATTCAACAAGTACATTTTTAAAATATTTTATATGAAGTTGGTCAGATCATATCTCAACAATGATCGACATCATCCTCAAAATCAGAAATCACTCGTGTTATTAATAAGTTAGTAAAAGATTCAGATTCAATGTATTTTCAAAACAACATTAACATTCAAGGACAACTGAATCTATATTACTGTTGGACCAACTAAAGTTTCTCTAATTCTTGATTACATGATTAATATATATCATGATATAAATACTACCATATAAAATATTAGTTAATTTCTCAAAACTCACCATTATTATTGAGTTCAAGATGAGTAAAAAAGATATAATAAAACCACAATAATAAAACATATCTGGTCTTCAGTTAACTACTGTATCATATTGCTTTATACAAACAATTAATTTAAATCACACAATACAATAGGACCAACAGAAACTGAATATAAAATTAAATTAAATTTATTATCATTGGGATTCATTTGTGTTAAATCAACAGATTTTTTTCCAAAAAAGGGGGTAATTCTCGAAAGCTCCATCAGCTGACAGTGGCTCTGTGTTTGGTCATTCTATTAACTGTTTATATTGTATTATATTATATATATTCAAATAAACTAGAGATGTCAAAGTCAGTAGTTTACACTTCACTACTATTTGTTTTGCTAGTCAGTGTTGCAACCTCTTCGGTTGTAAATCAAGTTAGACATCTGCCAACCTATGACTCCGATATTAAAGGCCAATACACTGGATATCTATCGGTCGGAGGTACAAAGGAGTATTTTTTTCTGGTTCTCAGAGTCTTTTAATAATCCAATCGGAAGATCCAGTTGTACTTTTCCTCTCTGGTGGTCCAGGTAGGTCCCTGGCCTGATAAAGGCTTTGCAGCAGCACCGTCGAGAAGTTTAGAGTACTAACTATTTAATTGTTTGATTGATATTTTGTTAGGTTGCAGTTCCATGTTGGCAATGTTCACTGAGAATGGTCCATTCACTGCTATGAGTGGAAACGGAAAAGGTAACGATCAATTCTATGTTTGTGGCCAATCCCAACACATGGGCTAATGTGGCCAACATGCTCTACATTGAATCACCATGTGGTGTTGGTTTCAGTTACAACACCGATGGTAACTACACAAGCGGTGATGCTCAGACTGCCGAGGACAACATGGCGGCACTCCAAGAATTCTTTAGTCTCTTTCCACAATATGCACAAAATGAGTTCTACATTACTGGGTGAATCCTATGCCGGTCACTATGTACCACAGCTCGCTGCTTTAATCCTGACAACTCCATCATCCAACATCAATCTCCAAGGTATTATGGTTGGAAATCCATCATTCAACTTTACCGTTGATGCTCATTCTACCCAACATTTATGGCATTCCATGGATTGTTGAGCTATAACGACTACATGAATTTGACTCAAATCTGCGATGGATCATTCTATCGCAGGATCGACAGAGTGTCAAACCTCCAGAATCAATTGGCTTCCAACTTTGATTTGATCAACCCATACAACATCTATGAACCATGCGTTGGTGAGGGTCCATCCAGTGGAGGCTCTTGCTTTACCACCAACATGGCTTTGCTTGGAAACCGTCGTTACACAGTGAGATCATCACAGGTATTCATCCCTGTCTAGATGAAGAGTGCTATCACCGGATATCTCAACCGTCCCGATGTACAGGCAATGTTTGTCATACCGACATCATTCCAAGTGGAAGTTGGCAACCATGCTCACCAGTTTTGAACTACAGCTCGATTCTCGAAGATATCCCACAAACCTATCAAACTCCTAAATCGCTCACGGAATGATGTTATGGTTTACTCTGGTGATGTTGATTCATGTGTAAGTAGCTTGCTTCAAAATACTATATAATCTCTGAGTACTTAGCTATTCCTTCTTATTTAGGTCCCATATCTTTGGTACCAAGTCAAGCTGTTGCACAACTTGGTTATCCAGTATTAGATGCATGGCGTCCATGGACTGCAGTTGAAAGTTGCCACATACAACCAAGTCGCTGGATACGTTGTTACCTACAATACTGCTTCTAGCAACTCAAATGCCAAGCTTTCATACGTCACCGTCAAAGGAGCAGGTCACATGGTTCCAATGTACAAGCCAGTCGAGGCACTTGCAATGTTTGAGAGAATTCTTGAAAGGTGGACCATTATAAAAGAGATAATGATGAACAATAAACTAGGAATCATATGATTTTATTTATTTAGATAAGGACGAACATCCTGTCCCTATATATATCTATTATTACTAGTTGTTGAATGATTATGCCGGTGTTTTGCTTCGTTTTGAATTGTTGATTCAACAAGTATAATACTTCTAATGAGCCGGGAATTTCCCAATTCTATCACTCTACGATATTCTTCCAGCTTTTCCAATGGAAATAGAGGGATACTCTTTAGTAGAATTCCTAGTTTTGGTGATGATTCTTATCCAGGACGAAAAATAGTAACTGGTGCTCTGGATTTTCAAGAAGCTCAGTTGTGACTTCAAAGCTATATTTGGACAACAGCCACTGAATTATGTCAGTTCTGTCATTATCAATTTTGATTGCCGAAATCAGTGATTTCTCTGTGCATCGTTCTGTTCTGTTCTCGTGAAGCCACTTAACAATTTCAAATCTCTCCCATTCGATAGCGTCATCCATTGTAGTATTGCAAAAGTTGAATAGATTTGGAGTGGCTCCCCTATCATTTCTTTCATGAAGGTATCGCACTGAGTCCAGTTGGTTTTTCATGATCGCAAATGATAAAGTTGATTGCACATCTTTCGGCAGCTCTATTTGGTGTGCCTCCATCCATTCACATATATGAATGTGACCATTCTGTGCTGCCGAGTCGAATATACCAGGGTAAAGCTTGACATCTGATCTGTTTTCAAGCAACCATTGGATCATTGACAGATGTCCGCGCGAAGCAACCATAGACAATATTTGAGTTTTGCAACCGTCAGTTCTATTCTCATGCAACCATTTCACTACATCAATGTGGTTATACATAGCGGCATTCTGCAACGCTTCATTGTTGCATTCGATATCCACCTTTGAATGTAGCCATTTTACTAGTTCTAAGTTTCCCGCTTTGGCAGCTAGGCCAAAAGCAAACTTGGGATAATAAAAGCCAAACTCAAATAAGATCTTGAACATTTCAAAGACTCCTGGATGCTCAAGCTGTGCACAGACATTTAGAATAAAGGTATTTGATGTAAGCATTTTTTCTTTGTGGTGGACCAACATGTACTTGACTATATCGAAATGGCCGTGTTCAAGGGCTATGCTCAACACAGAAGTTCTAGTTAGATATTCAGCATGATTCTGTGATATCCACTTTATCATATCTATTCGACCGGCTCTAGCTGCGTTGTCACACACCTTGCTTCTAAAATGTCTTGAGAAACGGCTGGGTTCATGAAGCTCAGCAAAACATAAGAATACTTGCATATCACGTGAGAGTGGTGCATTGACAAATGCTCGATTGTAGTCCCATTTTCTTGATGGGTATCGCTCCATCAGGTATTTAGATATATCGATTCTTGCCCTTTGTAGCGCGATTTCCAACAGGTAATCGAGCTCTTTATTCAGAAACTCAATACCCACACACTCCAGAAGGAATTCCAACACTTCCAAAGAGCAAACTCTGATTGCTTGTCTGAAGAGACTACACCAGACCATATTACTCACATGACCAGCTCTCCTATTGAGATAGATCCCAAGGTCATGCAGATAAGAATGTGCCACCATCACCTCTGGCAATTCAACGACATCTTTCCATTTATAGACTTGACAATCTTTATATTTGCCAAATGAGTTTACCAATATATAGTGTACTTCTTTACTAATAGTGTCTCTGATAACTTTATTATTGAATACCAACAAAAACAAAGATTTATCCATTTTTAAAAAAACAAAAAGAGATTAATCACTCACTAAAACTTAGAAGTCAATTATAATCACAAAAACCACACAAAGAATCCATCAACCCTCAAAGTTAGTTGGAACCAAATTTCAGAAAGGGGAATTCCGAAATAAAAATAAATCATAAAATTCGAATAGACGATTCCATCCATAAATAAATTATATTAATGATTGATAAACAATTAATTAGTCAATTGATATTAATTGTCATTTTCTATATTTACTAAAAAAAAGGGTAAATAAATTCAAAAGACAAATCTAGAAAGATAAGTTTTATTAAACCCATCCCACTTGAAATGATTAACAATTTTTATTTTATATAATATTTATTAGTTATTTTAATTATATAATAGTGAGATGAATAAATTGTGTATTTTTTGATCACACACAAAGTTAGTTCTGTTTAAACACAATCAAAATACAAAAGTGATCAATCTTTGTTCTAAAAGTTGACCCAATACACCATCCTATAGATAAGATATACGAATTAAATGAATTCAATTCTATTTGTAAGTAAGTCATTAAATCAAAATGATGTTTTAACAATTGTTAATCAATACAAATAATAATTAATTATAATCAACTAATCAATAACTTTATAACAATTACATCTTAAGATATAATTATATTTAACTAATCATTTTATTAAAAAGACATATAGCATCAACATTTATATTTTAAATAATAAATATAATAATAATAAAATAAAAATAGATAATTATAAACTAATAAGAATAATTTAAATGATTATTTTTAAAAGTGTATTATATATATTAGGATTGTTATTGTTCTTTCAAACTTTGTTTTATACTTCTTTGGCGAGATTTGATGAAATTAGTCAACACCCTTATGGAAATCATCATTATAATTCAAAAAATAGGACATGGAAATTTAGGATTTAAAAGGTCAAGGAATTCTTTAAAAAATGTCTGCAATGGGTGGTCAAATCACTACAAACGACACTACTGAAACCACTCATCCGATTAGAATTATATTCAATACTACCTATCTGCATCCGAATGCCAAGCAGGTTCATACTTGTCTCAAGGTGAACCAAACCATTGTAACACCAGCAGGAAAAATAATTCTGTTACCAGTTGTAGTGATAAAACTACAGATTGTATTTATACTTGCCAGGCCGGTGATGTTGTAACCATTGAGCTATATAACTTTCATCGTCAATGAGATGCTTACTTATGTTTCACAAACTTTTCTAAATTTCTAACTGTACATGGTCCAGATTACTACTTCTACAATAAAGAGCCTTTCACGTGTGAAAATGAAGAAATGCTTTTTGACTTAAGAGATGGATTCGCTGGTGATATCATGATTTATGTTACTTCCCATCCTAGTGATTTTTAAATACATAGGATACTCATCGAATTGTGTAGAACATCCAAATGGGAAACCCATTTCTTGGAATGATTACATTTAATCCTGCAGAGCTCAATCCATTCTTAGACCCAGTGTACAAAAAGAATAATTATGCCAAATGGGAATCTTTGGTACTAGGATTGGCACTTCACGAAGTTATTCATTCTCTTGGTTTTGCAGAATACTTTTATGAATCCTATATTGATAGAACTACAGGAAAGAAATACAACTATCAAACCTATCAAGAGGAGGTCTATCACGGTACAACACCAAGTGGTCAGAAATTCAACATTCCTAGATACTTTGTGAAATTTCCATCTGTAGTTCAAGTTGCAAGAAATCATTTTGATTGTCCAATACTAGATAGAGTTGAGTTAGAAAATAACGGAGCAGAAGGTACCTATGGATCTCATTGGAAAACAACTTATTATACAAGTGAAATAATGAATGGATTTTATAGCCCACATTTAACTTTAACAAATCTTACTCTTGCACTTTTATATGGTAAGAATATTATTACTCAAATTGATTTCATATACTAATAACTTATTTTTAATTTAGATACTGGATGGTATGGATTAATAAACTTAGATAAAGTTGGAACTAATAATTGGGGCAAGGGAAAAGGTTGTGATTTTATAAATAAACCATGTTCACCTAGTACTTGGAACTTCACTGGATATTGGAAGGAAATAAATAAGACTGGTTGTTCCGCAACTAGACATGGTATTGGAAAAGCGGAATTACTTATTTTTCCCAACCCTTTACCACTTCCCATGCAACATTGGGAAAATCCCAACTTTGGGGGACGATCAGATAGACTAGATTTTTGTATATATAACTACCCTTACGATTTCTGTCAAGAATTTAATTATCCATTGAAATATGAAGGAGAAATAAGAGGTCCAGATTCATTTTGTTTTAATCATATCTCATCAACGAATTCTACCGTTCAATTTGGTTGTAGAAGACAAAGATGTAGCATAAATAACACATTAGAGGTAGAATTCCTTGGTAAATGGTATGAGTGTCTGCCAGGAACAAATTTAACTCTTTCCAACTCTACTATAATATTATGTCCTGACAAAAGATGACCATACTTGTAGATTATCAAACTTTGAATTTGATCCGCAACCAACACCCTATATCGACTACTCTTGCGGAGCAACAATAGAAAAACTGCAAACCAAATTGTATATATATTTAACAATATCAATTCTACTACTTTTAATTTTATCATAAAACATAATAAACCAATAATAACTTGTATTTGTATCCCTACCCAACAATGGAAATTTCCAAAGTAATTGGAGAAGTATATTGTCCAACGGAGTTTAGTTTTCATTTTAGTTTGCAAGTTTGATCATCTATTCAATTCCATTATTATATTTTAATTTCCATTATTATAAAATTAAATTAATAATTAACTCTATCCAGATATGTATCTTTGATTCAACACAATAACAATATAGTTTGATGTTAGATATAGGTATAAAAACATCATCTCATCTAACTATAATCTCAATGATCAAATAAATTCTTTAATTTGTATTTTGTAAACAATTGTTTATTCATGTTAAATAAACATAAATCAATAATATGAATTCATTTCAACTCTTTCTTTCTTTGTTGTATTTGTGATTTCTTGTGGTATTACTATTTTTTAACTAATACAAAAAAATGAACCTCTATCAAAATGAAAAATGGGAACAACCAACAAATATACATCATAAATTATACACACACAAACACACTGATA
Organism: Heterostelium multicystogenum; assembly: GCA_003667245.1. NCBI lineage: Eukaryota > Evosea > Eumycetozoa > Acytosteliales > Acytosteliaceae > Heterostelium > Heterostelium multicystogenum. The sequence goes on from RCNN01000246.1 coordinate 11,669, forward strand.
CACTAATACATAAATATGAATAAATTAATGAAAGAATGTCAGTCATCTTTTCAATTTGGTGGTAAATCTCAACAGAAAACAAATATTATTATAATAAATTTAAAACTAAATCATCATATGATGATTCAACTCAAACCACTTGAGTATGTTATACTTTCAACTAACTCGCTGGAATGATTCGTTATGGGGTCGAATAACTCAATCTCTACACAACATCCACAAACATATATGGTTTGTTAAACTTGTTGTACACTAATGGTAACATTTAAATCTTGCTTGACAGCTGCCACTCATGCTTGCTTTGTTCCAGCAGCGATGATAACATGTCATCGAACAACAATCTGATTCATGTTGCCATACACTTGTTAATTGCATTAGTAAATATTTAAAAAGAAAATTGTTAACTACAACTTTACAAAAGAATATAATAATGTATAACAACAACGTTGTCAACTTTTTAACATTTAATAGTACACTATTCTATATCACTTATAATAAATTAACTAATATTATAATAATCATCCTGCAATTTTGTCCAATACACTTTCAGAACCAAAAATAAAATACCATTTTCCAAATATCACTATATTTGTATACAATTAGCTCAGTAATATTTATAATTTGCAATCTAGATTTCATTATATTCATTTTCAAACTCATTTGTTTCCATTCTTGTTTCTTATTATATATATTATTTATCATATTTAATTTCCTAATTTTCCAAGTGAAATGGAACCCAAGTTACAATATGAAGAGCTTCCAATAATTGATATTTCATTATTGGAAACCGAAGAAGGAAAAAAGATTATTGCTGATGAAATTCACTATGCTTGTAAACAACATGGTTTCTTCTATATTAAAGATCATGGAATTGAAAAGGAACTCCTTGACAAATTGGAAGATATTTCAAGAAGGTTCTATGCACTCCCATTAGAAACAAAAATGAAATGGAAAATGGGACTTACCAACAGAGAGTGGCTTGGATTCTTTAAAGTAGGCCAAGAATACACTTATGGCTCCATCGATTGGAAAGAAGGATGGTATATCGACTGTGATAAGGAAGGAGATATCAAAGAAAGCATTGGTGCTCCTTTGTTGCCTACTCCAGAACAAGAATTAGAACACAATATTGTTGGATTCAAAGAAATAATAGAGACCTATATTAGAAGAGTTACTGCATTGGCCCAAAGTATTATGGAAGCAATGGCTTTGAGTCTCCAACTTCCAAAAGATTTCTTTTACAAAAAATATACTTATGATCCATTCACCCAAATGGCCATGCTACATTATCCATCATTCCACGATACAACCTCACAACCAGATGATAATTCAAAAGGAGAAAAGTTTGGTACAGGTATGTAAATCATATATATCAGATGTTTTCATTTATTAATAGTTTATATTTAAAAGGTCCACATACCGATCAAGGATTCCTTACCATTTTGCATCAAGACAACGTCGGTGGATTACAAGTCCAAGTTAAAGATAAACCAGGACACTACATTGACGCTCCACCCATCCCAGGAACATTCATTTGCAATCTTGGAGATATGCTTGACAAGTCTACCAATGGATACTATTTATCCAATGTTCATAGAGTTAAATTAAATACAACAGGAAGAGATCGTTACTCTTTTGCTTTCTTTTTTGATCCAAATCTTGACTCTGTACCCGAGTTGATTCCATCAGAATATGTCAAGAAAGGAGAAAAAACCAGAGAGATGGATCGACAAAATATCCACGAAGGTTTCTCTGGAACCTATGGTGACTATTTCATGGCCAAGATTGGTAGAATCTTCCCAGACTATGTATATAAATCAACCGGAAAATTAACATAAACTTTCGATTTTAAAATCAACAACTCCCTCCCCTAACTAATTCACAAGAACAATACAAAGAAGAATAATTAATTAAAGTATAGCAATCAAGTCGATTTCTATTTATTTAATTAATAAATAAATAATCAATCATATCATAATAAAAGAAATAAACAATAAATAATTAATTAAATTAAAGGATTTAATAAAATCATCAGTATATTGATTGAAAGATTAATAATATAAATCATTTATATTATTAATCTAAAACAACATGGGTTTCAATCATCATCGTAATTGATGTTTTGGAATAACCTACATACACACTCCATATTTGGCAAAGCCAGTGTCATCCAGTCAATGACATTATTTATTAAATCAACAAAATATCACATGTCGCTCTCAATTGTTCTAAATCTAAAATATAAAAGGAAATAAAATTAATTTCGATGAAAATTATATTTTGAATGGAAAGATGATGACAAATAGGTCTTTTGATCTTAAAAATTCAAATTCATTTTTTAATTTTATTGAATTTAATTTTATTTTATTTTTAATTTAATTTCCCAATATAATGAGAAATTGACATTTTGTGTATTAATCGTTGATTGAAGACACACGGTGTGGGGCAGGGGGGACCTAATTTTGTGAACTGCCCCGATTAACCTTCAAAAAAAGCAATTGCTGATTCGTGCAATGAGATATCACAACTCTTCAATTCAGCATCTGTCAACAAAATAATCAATCCATCAATACATTATGATCATTTCATTCACATCTCACTTTCAACAACATCAACAATAACAAACACACAATAACAACAATAACAATCTACTGTACATATTTATCTAAATCTATTTATACACATCACAAGAAACAAATAAACTTTAATCACTTACCAGTTTATAAGTAGTAATATTTATAAAAGTAATAGTATCATATTATATCTATCTAATTTCTTTCATTGTAAATATTTTATCTATAATAATAATAATAGCATTTCATATCATAATCATCTTTTTATTATTAATAAATAATACATTAAATTTACATTAAATTAAGAAATAATAAATTAAAAATATCAAAAGAGGTAAATATTCTTTGGTTTTTATTCTAAAAGGTTTTGTTAGTTGTTGTTTTTCTTTTTTCAATCAAAAGTAACATTTATAGCAATGAATTGAATAGATCTACTAATCAATCATGATTTAATATTAATGATAATTCTTATTTTAATTTAATATCTTCTTTGTTTTGTTTGTATTGTTTTTGATTTATATCAATAATAACATAAAATTACAACACATTCCACAATAATATTCTTAATTGACTCAATAATAATAATATTAATAAATATTTATTATAATTAATAATAATTCCCAATTTTATATATATCTAAATTATATATTAATACTATTATTATCAGTATATTTAAATTATATAAAATTCAATTAAAAATATACATTATTAAAATATGATAATAATTATATATAATTATTTAATTATTATTAATTCTATTTTTAAATTAATGTATTTTACTTAGAAGTAACAAGTAATTAGTAGTACGTATTTGAATTGTTTGATTGATTAGATAGAATTTGTTTCATTTTTTCCTTATCTTTCATATTATTCGATTGGCTGGATATAACTTTAAGATAGTTGCTACTTTTCACAATCTTACAATATTGTATATCTAGTGTTATCCTGCGTATCCATAATTAATTCCATCAATTTATCATCCACATATAAATAATAAAAATAATAATAAAATATACATAACCCCAGAAATAATAATAATATTAATAATAATACAATTTATAGATTGTGTGCTTATCAATCTATTTTACTTGTATGGTTTTTTGATTATTTCGGAGACATCTTTTGATATAGAAATATAAATCAATTTGATTCACTACTCCCACTCATTTATATAAATGTATTACTTAAATTCATATATTTGTGATCATTATGATCAGAAATAAGGATCAACAAACATCATGGTTTCAATCAGATTTATCCAATCCCAACAAAAAGAGAATGAAGTAATCAATCATCTGTGGTTGTTCTGATTGACACACATCTTACTCAGATGAATTGATTGATTAGAATGGCTCACATATTTTCAGACATGAGCAAACTAATCCAATTCTCATTGCACCACAAATATTTGACAACAATCATCATCCTCTAAGGTCAATTCCAATTCAATATTTTGAACCAATTAATATGATAGCTACAATAGTATAATAGTTGTGTTTTTTAAATATTCATTCTAACCCATTTAAACAACACTAAAAAGTGTACATACCTATCTATCTATTTATTAGATATAATCAATAAACCAGTCGTGCAATTCAAACAAAACACACAACAACTACAAGTATTTCTGTTAAATTTAAAATTAAAAGTGTAATACTTGTATGTATTTATATACTATAATTTTTAATGGGTGAATGTATCTATGTGTATGTTTGTGTGGTGAATGAAAATCATAATTATATAAATATAAATATCATATTGTACACCACACTCTAATGATTAAATATCACGATGATTATGATGATGACAGCAATGATGATAATGATGATGATTATGTTGGATGAATTGGACTGACATCAAACAACAACAACAACAACACAATCTTACCACCAAAAATTTGAATGACAACAACAATTAAATCGATAATTATTGTTTGCTTATGTTATGTTTTCCGTAGACACCACCCAAAGTTGTTCCAATTCAATTGATACAATGCATTAATCCAATGATATTAAACACCCCTTCGATTATCATATTATTTTGATATATTCACCCACATTTGAAACGATTGCATATACCCCTCAGCTATTATTAATTATATGATTTATTCATACACTTTTGTCTATTTCCTGTTTCAGATGATACATATTAATCTATTTATACATATTAATACCATAAATCAACACCACACCACACACACCACCAAAACACACTGGTCAAATTCATTCCAAATTCAATTCTATTGTTCATTAATTTTCTTTCTAATTCTAATTTTATTTATTTATTATATTCTTTATTTTCTTTTTATTTATTTATTATTTTTAGATTTTAGAAATAATAATAATTTTATTTATTTATTTATTTATTATTTTTATTTATTTGATATATAACTTATTTTTAGAATACCATATTTATATTTATATATATAAATCAAAATTATTATTGGTGTTTTTTTTTAATTGACAAATAAGGTAATTATATTTTGTATTATTACAAAAAAAAAACAAATATCAATCAATCTTAAATTTAACATAATTAATAATTATTATTATAATCAAAATAATATATATTTGTAATTAAAAGTTTGGATGATGTCAGATTAATTCGATACATTTTATTATATTCAATTGAAATTCATTGTATGATTTTTGATTTTTTATTAAGAGTAGATACCACCTCATTTTCAACCAATAAATTGTTGGTGGAAGATTAAAGATATTTTCATTGTTATTGATGAACAAATATATGATATAATGGACGATTGTTATAATTTATTAAACTACCTCTCGATTACAATATTAATATTTTTTTACATCAATAGGTTAACTCATTTTTACAATATCATAATATTATTTTAAATTACTTCAACAAAAAAACTATATAATAGAATCAACAATCACTACAACTATTTAATTCACCTCATTGATAAGGAAAAGTCAGAGAAATTTTAAAATATATATATTTAATTTGATTCCAGTGTATTTACATATAAAGATGGCCGATGTAATTCATACCACTATTAGATCATACGGACAAAAACCAGGATCTATATCTTCAGGAAATACTCAAATGGGAGTCAAAAAAGATGGAATTCAAGATTCAATTTTACCAATTTTACATTACCAGCACCCACTGGAAATAGTAGTAATCATACAATCAGTAATATTATTAATAGAGAACCATCCCCTGTAAATAATCTGCCATCGATGTTGTCAGCTGGAGGACCATGTTATATGTGTAAAACTACAAAAGAGTCCGTTCTGGGAAGAGTATCATCAGAAAACCATATTGTGCCAACTGCTTCAAACGATCTATTGACAACAAACACATGCAATCATCTTCATCCTCTTCATCACTTTTTTTCTGCTCTATCTTCACATGGTGGTTCTATTAATCCACCACCATTTTCGAAACTTTCAAATACTCTCGAAAAAAAAATTCTCAGGTAATGCTTCAATGGCATCTCACTCATCATCCATTCCATCAAACAATAGCAATATGATTTCCATTCCATCACAACCATCCAAAGCTTTCATCACTTCTTTACTCTATGACCTTAATCATTCTCATGAATACATGGCCGAATCTGGAGACTTTGAGAGCAATCCTGAACAATACTACTGTAAATTCTGTGACAAAACATGGCCCTCATCATACTTTAAGAACAAACAATCATTTGGTGCACATTGTTCTAACTGTTCAAGAAAGAGAAAGCAAAGAGATGACGGTTTCCCATTTGTACCAGAGATCAATAATGAAAAGCGTCAACGTCGTGGAGATGAATCTTCTTCTGACATTGAAGAGAGTGATATCTGGTCCTATCCTGAGGACACTCATCGTATCCCATCTTCATCACCCTATTCCCCCCATCAAAGTTACTCTTCACCTACACACTCACCAGTCTTGGGAAGTGGTGCAATTGGTGATGGTCTAAGATTTGGCCTTCTAGATGTCATTGAAGATAAGATTGCCGAAGAGAATGAATTGGAATTCATGAGAAAGGATCTCAAGAATCTTGGTTCCGAAATTATCATTCAAGATATCAAAAAAGACAAAGAACTCCAAGACCTGAAAATTGCTCTCTCCAAAGACATCCGTGAAACCGAATCGAGAGTGATGGAAGATATCAATGAAAAGAATGTAGACGAAGAGAAATTGTTTTAAAAAAATGAAAGAAGAACTTTTTGCAGAGTACCAAAGCCTAGAAAACAAATTAAATGAAGAAATAGAGAAAGCCAAAAATTCCAGAAAGAAAAGTCCCCCAATGATCCAGTCGAAAGCAACGAAGAGATTAACAGAACCATCGCCAGCATCAAATCGATCATGGGAGAGAAACTACAAACATTGAGCAACACACTAATCACACAGAGTCGCGAATTAGAACGACTAGTATCACTAGAGACAAAAGAGTGCGAGAAACATGTAAATAAGAAATTTGATGACATTAAGAAAGATTTAAACGATTTTACAGATGGTCTTAGTGGCTCATTCGATTTGGTAGAAACATTAATACAACAAAACCAATAAAAATTATAAACCAATATATATTATACATAAAATCTGTACAAAACAAAAAAGAATTGTTTAATTTATTGGATTTCCTTTTCTGTCCGTTATAGCTGAGAAATAGGCCGGCGATAGATAACCATTGCTATCGCCTGCACACAAAACAACACCGTTTTTCGAGAGATAGAAGGGTATTTCCATCATCCAAAGCCTTCTGTAAATTTATGTGGATAACTATCTCGCAATTACCACGCATTCCTGATACAACATCGCCATGGTCTCCAGTTGCGAAATGAATGTGATTTCTATCCATCTTATTCAAGCCTTTTGATTTGATTGATACCAAATGCTTTCTGTAAGTTCCATGTATGACAGAAGGTACATCATGTACTGATTCAATTCTCTTTATATCTACATCATCTACATGTTTCAAAGTATGTCCTTGATTGGCACGTATTGATAAAACACCATTTATTTCTTCCAAATGATATCTCTTCTTATCATTGTATCAACGATTTCTTTAAATGATCATAATATTTAGTATAATTTTTGCAACACTTTTAATCAAGTTTATGATTTACCTTTTAGTTTTTTCAAGAGTAACTCCTCTTAGTTGCTTATGATTCAATACATCGTCGACTTTTACAAAACCTTCTTTTGATATAGCTAATCCTTCTTTAACAGCACCATGTCTGAGTAAATATGATAGGTTTTAGAGATTCTTACTGATTCTGATTCTTTAGACATTTCTAATTATATTTTCTTGATTTATCTCACTCGTAATTTTATTTAACAATCATTTTAACACTTAGGGTTGCTTATATAAAGTAAATCAAATTTATATTTGCAAACTCATTTAAAATATCAAAGAAAATAATCAGAAAAGTTGAAATTTGCTAAAAATGTTTGAAATTTCAAGGTTTAAAGTTTTTGACATTTATTGCTTAATAACTATGGTTGATGCACAGAATGATCGATCCGACTGGTCATCTTTAAGAATTGGGTACCAAGTGTTGCTTTCAACAGAATACATAAAGTTGTGATCTTTTCCTTGGAGGGAGTAAATGTAGTTCTTCATTTTCACTAACATGATGATAGAGATGAGTTGGTGTTGGCGCTAATGTTCTTGGTAGGACTGAGCATTTTCACTTGAATGGTTTCAATGTTGATTCTGATAAAGTGGGTTGAAGACTGAATGTAGATGTTACCTTTGCCATCGAAACACGAAATTCGAGCATTTGGAACATATTGTAGCAAATCAATGGGGAGGCCAGTCGTTGTGAAATTTACGGGGTCAAACTTAATGATACGCTTCTGAATAGGTATCATTGAGTACAACAGACCCTTGTAGAAGAAGGAGAGATGGTGGTAGGAGGTGTTGTTGATTGTGGCGTACTTTTCAAACTTCATTGTCCTGATGTGGTATCTAAAGATGTTGGTATTCGACTTTATATTGCCATCGAGTAAATAGATGTAATCCTTGCCATCATAACAAACTGAGACGCAATTACATTCACCTACGCCAATCATTTCAGAGTCAATGTCAATTGATTTACTGGTAATGGAGAATCGCTGATATCTGTTTGATCGCTGAAGTCCTCCTCCAAACTTATAGATAAAGTCCTCAATGGCGATGATCGAGTTAAATGACCACCTGTCTTCCGACTTGAATGGGAGGTATTCTGCTTTTAGTTTTGAAATTGGAAGAGTGCCTTGGAAATTGGATATTGGAATAAGTGAAATTTTATATTCATTGTCCGTCGAGAATAGATAGGTCACTTTTGAAATTTTCTTTGGTACACTGCTTTGTCCATGAGATCCAACTTGACACAGAGTCCAATGTCATTTTTAATGTTGGAGATAAGCTGGTGATTGACATTGACTACATAGAGGCTCTGCGCATTAACCTCACTCTTTAGTCCAAAATTCATCTTTGACAGACGTCTATGCTGGAGAAACAAACTCAACAATGCACCATTACTATTGATGCCGCTGCTGCTATTTTCTGGGACATATAATACAGTATGTCCACATTTATGTATAAAAATCTGCCAAACTTTTTGATTCTTCAAGCAACTTGATGACATAGATATTTTGATACTTGTCCGTAGTATCAGTAATTGACATTGTGTCATCAGTGGAAATGGAAGCATCGGAATCCAAATCAAAGAATTACTCCTTCTGGTAAAGAAGGAGGTTGTGGCCGTTGAGTTGTTGGTTAGATTTGGCATAGTTGGTTGTTGCTGTGGTTGTTGTTCAGAGCTGTTATTAATTTGCTTTCCAACTTGTTTGATGATATAATTCAATGATCTCAATTCAGCAATTTGGTTATTTATTTGCTGTTCCAAAATCTCTTTATCTGTGACGATCGGCTTCTTCAAACTTGTGCTCCTGCACAACTAGAAATTCATGTAGTTCTTGAAACTTTGTTAGTAATTTCATTCTCAGCACTTGAAAGCTGTTGGTAGATTGCAACCTTTGATTGTATATATTTGCAAATAAATCATCGATATTTGCAAACTGTACATCACCAAGTATACCACTATTACTATTACTATCACTCGTATTAACTGGTAAACTAACACTATTACTATTACTATTGCCATTGATATGATTTATATTGATTAGCTTTGCTTTTATATCATCTAAATGGTCGAAATAGTGGCCATTATGTTGAGGTGTACATCTTGAACATAAGATAGCATCACAATTTAAACAGATAAGTTTACATGTTTTTTGATGTACTAGACATCTCTCCATATTGTAGGGGATAGATGATATTAATTTGACAATATATATATTAAATGCTACCGTTAAAGTATCAAATAATCAAACAAAGAAAGTGTTTTCTAAATATGTATGTTTCTATGTATGTAGGTATGTATTGTATTGTATGTATGCACTGTGATAATTTTCACAATTTTATACTTTTGACACTTTTGTCCACCCTCTTTTTGACACTTGTTTTTCCATGAATGATTTATTGTACCATCCATCAATTTCAAGCAGCAATCGAATTTTTGATCAATCAATGAGGTCAAATTTTGTAATGGTCTTGTTGTTATTTTACAGGGTCCTCCATTTCATTGTTATCGTCAAGTTTAGTAATCTGGGTTGACTACAATTCCTCGTGTGGTGGGTTTCTACCTTGATATACATATTTATTGTTGGACTGGCCAATACTCTGGATTTGAGTATTCTCAAATCTACGTGTTGTTATCTCGAGATACCTAAGTAATGACATTAGTGAAGCTTCATATCATGAATATCAACAATGTTCAACTTTAGTAGAACCAATAAATTAAAGACTGTTTTGGTGACTCACCAATCCACCAATCGATATTCAATTTTGAGGAATATAAATGTTAAGCAAAACAGTCTTTAAATTTAATGTAATTCGATTAACATATATTAGATCGATTTACTTTGGATAATTATAATAAGACTAATATCAATAATGATTAACAATAATATCTCTTTAATACTATTATCTCTTTTATTATCAACTTTAATAGTATCTGTTATTCTTCATCATCATCATCATTACATCATCCTCTGTTAATGATGTTGTATGGCCTCCAGGAGTTCAACTCTTAAATAAAGATAACTTTGAACAATATATCATAGATGCAAAAAGCAAACAATCAATCCGTTATAGTTTCTTTATATTGGCGAAGAGATCCTGACCATGTCCTACTACCCAATTACCCTAACAAGAAAATTTAAGCGATCACCAGATTATTTTAGTAAGAATTGTTGATTGCTATGAGAATGAACAACTCTGTCTCAACTTAATTGATCAAGCCAAGATCACAAAGACTCAGGATTTAATTGACTTACTCTATAGAGCATCAGATGCACTGGGTTCTCCTCCAATTAGGTATTCACTCCGGAAGAATATTAGAATGATTTGATGCGCGATTCTTACTAACACAAGTCGATATAATCACATAATTTAGTATTATTGACCATAGTCCTCTTGATATCTACAGAGAACTATCGATACCTGTACCGCTTGTCGAATTGAATGCATCGAATTTCGAATCTGTTGTCTACAACAGCAATAAGACAGTCCTTGTTCAATTCTATACAAGCTATAGTGGACATGATAAAATACATACAACAGCCTTTGAAAGACTCTCAACAATATATGCGAATGATTCAGATATCATCATTGCTCGTATTGATTGTGCACTGGGTCTCGATCCTAAATCAGGAGTTAATTGTGAGCTATTCGGAAATCCTCATTCACTTCCCCTTGCTTTTCTATATTCAAAACGTCGTCAACAATGTATTATCTATCCTGGATATTTAAATGTCTTGCCTCTAAGCTCTTTATTGAAGATGATCGCTCAAGAAATGAATTTAAGAAATACTATGAATCTGATGATACATTGATTTGATTAAAAAAAAAAGGTCAATCAATAAAATCTTTTAATCTAGATAGGTTACAGGTTGGCTGACCTCTCATAGCAAAACAAGGGAGTAATATTCCCTTCTGGCGATCAATTCAGATTCCATGGAAACTCATATCTGTATCATAATAAATCATTTTATTTTTCCAATAAAAAAAATAACTATTTACATTCCAAATGAATATTGAGGATTGACTTGGTATTGTTGGTTTGAATCATGTTATCTTGCTATCTTGCTATCTTGTTGTCCACTTATTAATTGTATCGATCTGATTTACATGTATTACTATTTGTATTTCCTCATTCCTTTCGAATGTATTATCAATCCATGTTCAGCACTGGGTTTTATGTATGATCTCTTATTCTTCCATCAGCTCTTCTTCTAGAGGAGTCCTCATTTTTAACTATTACATATAAAAATCCGGCAACCATAAGTTATAACTATTAAATAAAATCTAATCTTGTTTTCCTCTTTAAATCTACAGTATCAAATTGCTTGGTCAATAAATGCCTAATCCTCGAGTGTCATGTTGATGTTTACCTTGAAATGCTTTTGAGTGAGATCAAACTCTTTTTGTTATATTTATCCTCTTCTTCGTCCATGTGATTGTGTTGAAATTGGATGACGGTATCATTCTTTGATGGTTGCTGTGGCTTTCGAATGGCTAGACCATAGGGATTATTGTTGAGATGTGTGAGTGGAGCTGTTTCCTCGAGTAGCGATGGATCGATCTGGCTCGTCAGAGATGTTAAATCGGCGTGCGATGATATTGGTGAGGTTGGATTTGAATTTGGTGAAGTTACACCATTCCCATAAGTTAAACCATTACTATTTCCGTTGGGGCTGATGCTGGTACTATTTGCCACCCAGTGCACTACCGGGATGACTCACCTGTAGTTTATGCGCAGTTCCAAGGAATGGCTCTGCCCATGACGATACTCCAAATGTCTTTCTAATACTTCTAGATAATCCATCTACTTTTTCATTTGGTGGTAGAATTGGTTCTAAATACAACATTGTTTTAGCATGATGCATGTATATAAATAGCTATGAATTACTGTCGCAAAATCATGACATGAAGCACATACCATACAAGTTGGACAAGCATAACCGGCTTGTGCAGTGGTCGCAGGCAATGAGCATGCATATACATCGATGCATTCTGGATGGAACAGATCTAGATTTTAACCAACCACGATGTTTTAGTCGACTAAAGATTCAGCCTGATATCATTATAATCTATCTATCTAATCATACCATAACACAACAAACGGACAGAATTCTCTTTTGACAATTCACCTTTGCAGACGCCACAACACAGATTCTTCAAATTCACTGTCGGTCAGCCAATCTACATATGATCCAATATGACACTGGTGTGTGTTTGCACATGATTGATGAGTTAATTATTTAGCATCAGTATCAATGTTGGCGCTAATACCTACAGTGGGATGATCGGTGACTACACAGCCATCGCATATGAACTTCTTATGTTGATAGCAGAACTCATCTGATCTCTTTTTACATTTGCATATACCCATTTATTTATATAGAAGAAACACTATGATACTATTTATTATTATATTTTTTTATATATATAAATGGTCCAACTATGGTGTGACTGTGAATGGAATGCTATTGTTTTTTTATAACAACAACAACAAACATATAAATATAGTATTAAAAATAAATTTATATTGAAGTTGAGCACTTTATGTTTTTAATTTGCTTTTCATATGTATGAGTCAACCAAGTGTGTGTGGTTGTGGTTTGACCACGCAAAAATTTCAACCAAATTTGTTTTTTGAATTTGAAGAGTAGAACTCGACTTTATACGAGGACAAGACAAATTCGGATCCAAAGATGTTGGGTATACTTATCTTTATCAGAAGTATATATGCTCTATCTTCTTGACCATTCATATTTGGTGAGGGAAACGAGGTTGTTCAGCTTGAGGAACATTTGGGTGAATGTTTTTTGACAGTAATAGATAATTCGATGAATACAAAAATCAAATCTCTGTTACAATAGCACCAGATAAACTAGATGATAATAAGTAAACAGAGCTTAAAAAACACAATTTTAATCTTTGTTGATGCACAAAGAGGTGGAAAAAAAAACAATTGGCATAATTTTGAATCGTTGTCTATTAATAGTTACACACAGTTTATAAAAGGGAAAGTTAAATGTATTATCATTCATTAATAATACCAAGAACATGAATCATTTATATATAAGTTTTAATATTCACACTGCTTGTGATTTCGGCAACTTCGCTCGAACAACAAAATAATAGTATTCTTCCCAATTTAGAATTGACAGTCACTGTTAACTTGACCCTTGGCTTGGTGAAGCACCTTGAGTATGCTGCCAAATTCACGGAATGGACTTTGAAATACAACAAAGTATATGCCGACCAGAAAGATATTGATGATCGTTTCAATACTTTCAAATCTACAGTAGACTTTATCACTGAATTCAACAACGATCCTTCCAAGACAATGACCGTTGGACTCAATGAGTTTTCAGATTGGACCGACGAGGAGAAAAGAAAGTACTTATTGGGTGCAATCTCCAATGCAACCAATATTGGTATTCCATCTGTGAGTCAGGTAGCTCCAGGTCAAAGACAACTGATGTCTTCTTATATAGATTGGAGAGGCTCAGGAGTTACTGAATTCAAAAAACCAAGGGTCGTGTGGATCATGTTATGCTTTTGCTGCAGTAGCAGCAATCGAGAGTACAATATTGATAAATGGTCAAGGCAATAAAGATTTGAGCGAACAAGATTTAATCGACTGCACCTTTGGAAAATATGCAGGTGGTTTGAACTTTGGATGCAATGGAGGTGATCCAGCCTTTACATTACAACATGCTCTTGTTAATGGTATTGCGCTGGAGTCAAACTATCGATATACATCTGGAAGATCAAGGAGCATTTCTTCATGCCAAGTAGTATCTAGAAATTTAATTTCAAACTTCAATTTATATGTTGTCAAACAAAAGTGAATCTGAACTGGCAAGAGTAATTCAATTCACACCAATTGCTGTTACTCTAAATGGTGAGAATACTGCATTTTACAACTATAGAGAAGGTATCTATAATGAAGCAACTTGTAAAACCACCATTAATCATGCAGTACTCCTGGTTGGCTTAGGTATTTCCAACACTGGTCAAGAATACTGGATCATCAAGAATTCATGGGGAACCAGTTGGGGTGAATCAGGGTAAGTACTATCATACTATCTTAAATAACATGATCGTTATTAATCAATACAACTTTAATTATAAAATCTTTAGTTATATGAAAATTGCCAAAGGTTTTAACAGATGTGGAATTGTTACAGAAAATAGTTATTATTTTGCTAGATAATAGCTCCCAACAAATGCAATACAATTGAATTGATAAATCTCTAGATTTTGAAATTAGATTGTTGAGTAGTTTGGAAAAAAATAAATAATCTAAATTTTATTATTATTGATCTATGTATTTTGGCTGGGAAAAGCTGATTAGATTCTGAATTCGGTTGAATCTATTATGATTTTAAAAATATATATTTGAAAATGAGGCCCATTTATTTGGGATTTTTCTTCAAATGATCTCTAAGTGCGTCGATACCAGTTTGATTTTGACCTGGTGCTCCGATGTAGGCTGAACATCTTCTGGAAATTCTGATGGCCTGTCCACCTCTCATAGAGGACATAAGACTCTCCATGAATTGGCCATGTGGGGCGTGTTCATCGTCGTCTTCGTGTTGCACTTGGATGGTTGGTGGTGGCGAGACTGGCTTCATCATTGGCACGGCACCAGCTGGTGGCTTGAAGCCTCCAGGAGCTGCTGCTGGTGGCTTGGCAGGACTTGCTGATCCTGACAACTTCTTAGCAGCAACCTTATTGGCTTCTCACGATCTTTGAGCATTTGCTCATAGGTACGCTTAAACTCGTTTTTGAATTTACAAATATTGGCAAAGAATTCCTCGGGTGTTGCTGTTTTGGCGTCCTCACCAAAGAATGAGACTACCGAGGTAAATGCATCGCATGCTTGTGTGGACTGTTTCTCGAGCTGTCCAACAGCGTCTGTAGCCTGTGAAAGGAAATTGGAGAGCACAGTCTTGGCAGCTCCTTCTGAAACTTCAACCTCTTGCTTAACACCATTCAGGCCTTTACGCAAACCACCAATCTCAGACTTGATAGTCTGTACAGAGACACGTTTGGCATCTTCACAGCTGGCCAGTTGCTCATGGAAATTGAGTAGCTCTGGGTGCTTTTGCTCGAGGAACTGGATGAACCAGACTAGCAAAGTAATTTTAGAGTCGACTGGAGATCTCATTTCGGAAAGCGATGACAATGAATCGAGCTTGAAACCATATAGATCTCCACGTGGTGTTCCACCATTAATGAAATTACCGAGGGACAAAAACGATTTCCAAGAGTTTTTGGAAGTGCTTGCTTTCTTTGAGCTCGGTGGAGGCCTTGAGCAAGACTTGGACATCTGGAGACAACTCCTCGATTTGTGAACGTAACTTTTGCTTGAAGATGAAACAATCGAGTTTCTCTGTGATACGTGTGACCTTGGCCATTTCAGCAAGGAATTGCTCTGGCTTTCCAAGTGAATTGAAGTCTTCCTCCTTGAGGATCTCAATCTCCTCTGGAGTGGGTGTGAATTTCGAAAGTGACTTGGCATCCTCGAGTGTAAGTCTGGTTTCATCGAGCTGGTTGATTGCCTTTGCCAAATCAGAGAGTGGCATCTTGAATCTACTCAACATAATTGAAATTGCCTGTGAACGCTTGATATCGAGGATACTGATAGTTTGAGCTCCCTTTGGAGATGTGACTCCACCGGCGGCACCTGATACGGGTCCACCCTCAGCTTTTGCAGGGGCTGGCTTCTTGACCTGGAAGAGCTCTTCTAAGCTCTTGAACTGGTCATTCAAGTTGTATTCCTTAACATTCATCCACATTGAATTCTCAATAACATTGTTATTGACTTTCTTCCACTGCAATCCAACCATCTTAACGCTTGGAGTTGGTGGAGTTTTTCTTGATGGTAAGTTTGGTCCAGATGGAGCAGCTGGAGCACCAGGTGCCGCAGACTTCTTTCCACCTGGGGGTGGTGGAGGTGGGGGTGGTCCTCCAGCTCCTCCAGGTGGGGGTGGAGGTGGAGGTGGGGCTCCTCCAGGTGGGGGTGGTGGAGGTGGTGGGGCTCCTCCAGGTGGAGGTGGAGGAGGTGGTGCGTCAGCAGTTGGCAATGGCTCGCTATTGGTAGCTGGTTGTTCAACATTAGTGGTTGGAGCATCCGCGGATTTTGGACGGCTTGCCAACTGTTGCTCCAAAGATTTAATTGTTTTATCCAAATCATTGATTTTGATATTTAACTGTTGATTTACAGCATTTACTTCGTCCAAAGATGTAGTTAGACTTTTAATCTTGTCGGTATATACTGTTGTGTCGATTTGTTGTACAGCTGCTGGTTGTGCCACAGGTGCTGGTTGTTGCACAACTACAGTTTGTTGTTGTTGTTTCTTTAGTTGTTCAATTTGCTCGGCCAATTTCTTATTCTCAGATACAAGTGTATCAATACGATCGGACTGTGATTGACGAGTTGGATCAGAAAGAAGCGATCCTACAGCTTCGTCAAGCAGATTCCACTGCTTTCCACCTAGGTCTGACTGAGTGCTGGCCAAAGTGTATAGACATCTCAAGATCGAGAGGAAGTGATGGTGTAATGCTGGTGACTGTTGGAGCATGGAATCAAGCTTGCTGCTAACTTCGGTTGGAGAACGAATATTGACATCGGTGTAGGCAGAGTCCATCTCTGCACTATCTTTCTTCGAGACACTCAAAGAACACATCCAACTGAGTGTCCAACTCTGCGTGTTTTCCTTTTGCTGGCTTGACCAACTCTATCAATTCCAAAGCAGTAAATTCCGAACGCAATGCCACACGTGTTTGCAAATCAACTGGTGAATTAACAACCGAATTGACAAAAGTCATAAAAGATGTCTAAAAAAATATTATTATTTAAATATTAGTTTTCTATTTATCTATTTTCACATGTGGAAATAAATATAGATTTAAGAATATATATATATATATTTGGAAAAATGATTATATAAATAATAATATTATTACAACTACTGATATTATTACATTCTATAAAATCCTCAATATCCATATAATTATAATCATTGTCAATGATATTAATTTTGTTGCATAGGTATTGTTTGAAATATATCTATTTTCAACTGGATTTCCATTTAAAAAATTTTAAAGTGTGATTCTGATTTAAAAAAATACGTCATTTCAATCCTCTGGTTGGCTGGTTGGTGTTATATTCTGTGTGAAATGATATGATGAAAGTGGTGATGGTGGTTTTATTATAATTGTGTAGTGTATTATTGTATCTGTAGCTACATATCTCTCTATCTATCTATTTCCACATTAATTAATTACTGCCGCTGTATTTGGTTCTAAAAAATCGGAAGATAGGAAATTGCAGTAATTTTAAATATCCATTGACATTTCTTTAAATGATTGTTATGATTTAAATTGATTTGAATTGGATCGCATTGACGATTATGTAAACTGTAATAATACTTATAATATATATATTTGTATTAATAATATAAATAAATGATATTTACCCAGTATTCATATTGTATTTGTGATTTTGAAACTTGCTTGGCACCCTCTACGATTGTTTGGAAAACGTGCTCTTTCACGAGTGGATTGTCTAAAGTTTTCAACAGCTTCGAGTACGAAATCATGTCCAATCTTAGGAACCAATGCCAAAGCTGCTGTGAGTGAAAGGATCAATGAACGCAATTCTGGTGGATAGGTTAAGTCTAAACAAAGGATCAATAGCTTGAATGTATGTGATGTTGCCATAACTGATTTCAATCCATTGGTTGAATTCAACAGTGATTTAATACAAGTAACACAATCGGACATGATTGTCAAATCTGTTCTATCCTTTCTATATTTCATAAATAATATTAGATATTAGTTGTCCTGATCGAATGGATAACTAGAAAGAATATTTACTCTGGTTTCAATTGGAAAGTTTGGAATATCTTGAGAATCTCAACGAATCCACCTAGCTGAAGGAATGAATTGATCCATGACATTGGATTCGATCCAAGACACACACGAAGCTCTGAAATTAGCTTTTTGATTCTGTGCTGCGGCATTCTCACGCATTGCCGAGAGAAATACTGAGGTGTGTCATAAAGTGTTCCGTTTTGTTTGGCCTTCTCCTCGGAGTCTCTGATCTTATCTTTGTGTTGCATGAGCAATACCCATTTCTTATCGTTGGACCATGCTTGCATCTCAGCCTTCTTGGTGTCGGGTACACCCAACTCGTCGAGCAAGTTAGCAAACTGCTGTCCCAAGTCCTCGCTGGCGATTGGCAAAGCATTAGCTGTGCCACCATTCGACTTTACTGTGCCATTTCCACTGGACGACGATGATTTCTTGTCCTTCTCTCTATCCTTATCTTTCTCCTTATCCTTATCACCCTTGATTCCTTTTATAATATTACCAAACATTTTTTTTTATTAACAAAATTTAAAAACTAAAACAGAACTGATCACACAACACAGTACTGTTTTATTTGATTGGTAAGAAACCTCCCTATATATCTATTTATCTATCTAAAATTCTTTCTATAATACAAATAATAATATATATTAAAAATACAATAATAATGCTAATCCAAATATTATATCTATAAATATATAATTTATATATGATTATGATATGATATGATACAATAGAAGATTATAATATCGTGGATTCTGATTATAATATGAGTGATTCAAAATTTAGATTATCATGTGGAAAGACCCTGATTTATTTTTTTTCAAATTTTCAAATAAAAAATTAGAAAAAAATGCCTAACTGACAAGATTAATACCCTTAATCAACAATTGGTATCATTTTTTTATCAAACAATTTGATTTTTTTTGCGATTCGTGACTGTTTTGAAAGAAATACAGACCAACCTTAAAATGTTTTTATTGTCAGTAACAAAACAAATAATAACCATCATCATAATCATTAATCAAATATCAAAAGAACCTATTTACAAACTATAATTAATTTTTGATTTCCAATATTAGAATAAAAATATAAACTCAAGAATCAGATAAATCTTTATCTTATCTAGATTCTAAAATGCAATTATAAATATAAAAAGATAGAGATAGATAGATAGAATTTAAACAGATAAAAACTAATTTGTTTTTTTGGTGTGTTTGATTGTTTTGAGGGTTTAATTTGAATGAATAAATCGACAGTGTTTGGTTGATGCGTCATCAAAGTAACTGAAAAATGAATTTATTTATTTTTTAATTTTCATTTTGTGTTTTTTGTATTATGAACACACGAATCTCACTAATTGTTATTTTTATTTTAGCAGGCGATTTAACAAAAAAACAACAGAAGACAGCAGCAAAACTTATTCACAAATACACAGACAGCTTAGACTACACTACACTTGGGAACAAGATGGTTAGCAATAGAACATTATATACACTCTTCTTTGTATCGTTGTTGATCATTGTTGCAATCGGTGACGCCGACTACTACAGCTGTTGGGTGTCAGTCGTGACAGCACTCCAACGGAGATCAAGAGAGCCTACCGTAAGCTCTCGCTGAAATACCATCCAGACAAGAATCCTGGCAAGGACGCTCAGGACAAGTATGTCCAGCTGACTGCCGCCTACGAGGTCTTTCCGACGCCGACAAGCGTCGTACCTACGACCAGTACGGTGAAGAGGGTTTTGAAGCGTCAACAAAACGGTGGTGGTGGACACGGTGGATGGGGAGACATCTTTGGTGATATTTTTGGATTTGGAGGACGTCAACAGGGACAGACCGTTCAACAGCGTGGATCAGACATTGAGTTGGAATTGGAAGCCACTCTCAAGGATCTCTACTTGGGTAGAACCACCCGTGTCACTCATAAGAAGCAAGTACTCTGCCACAAGTGTCGTGGAACAGGTGCAAAGAATGCCGACGATGTCACCACTTGCTCCGGTTGCAAGGGTAGCGGTATCAAGACTAAGATCCAACAACTCGGTCCAGGATTTGTTCAACAGATGCAAACTACTTGCGATGAGTGCGGTGGAAAGGGTAAGAAGGTCACTTCTAAGTGTCCACACTGCCACGGTAAGAAGGTTGAGACCGGTGAGGAGACCTACACCGTCGAGATCGAACGTGGTATGTCCGACGGACAAACCATTAAACTCGAGGGTATGGCCGAAGAAGCGCCAGACACCACCCCAGGAGATGTTATTTTCAGAATCGTTCAGGTTCCACACAAGGACTTCACCCGTTCCGGTGACAACTTGCACTACAAGATGTCGATTTCTCTTCTCGAGGCATTGACCGGATTCGACAAGGAGATTGAGCACCTCGACAAACACAAGGTACGTGTCACTCGTAAGGATGTCACCCGTCCAGGATTCGTCATGCAAATAGAAAACGAAGGTATGCCACATCACGACTTCCCATCTCAAACTGGTAATCTCTTTATTGAATTCACAGTGGTCTTCCCAACTTCAATTACTGAAGAACAAAAAACAGGTAACTATTAACTCGTCCTACTACTACATCAATCTAATCCAAACCAAATACAAATATTAATATCACTGGAACTCTTTTCCTAATTATAATTTAGCTTTTAAGAAATTACTATAAAACAAAACAACACGAATAGATATAGATAGTAAAACAAATATTAGATATAGATACAGATATTAGCATGCACCGTCGACGTTGAATGAAATAGTAATAACAATGAAACGTTTAGCTGTTACTATTAAATTGAACTTGTAGTAGTAATAAATTTAAAGTTATAAATAATCACAACCAATATTAATGGTTATCAGACAGACAAACAAACAGATGGCACAAAGCAGCAACTGATTGTTAATTGATTGAGTGTTCACACTTCCACCACAAGCACCACCAATTTGCCTAAAAAGAATGAGTGGATGACGACACTTAACTCCGTCGAGCCATCCCCTATGTTTTTTTGATTTTATTTTGATAAAGACTAAGACCCACTAGTTTTCACGCAATCACACCTTTTGGTTTTTTGATTTTTTTTATGATTGACTGATATTTTTTTTGACCAAAATTGTTTTTATTTTGTTTTTTTTTAAATAAGGAAGAATTTTGATTGTTTTTTTAACTGAAAGATTTATCTTTGTTGTGTTGTTAATCATAAAAAATAATTATATCCTCAAACATCAATAATTATCATTATTTTATCCAATAAATCCAATCTTTTATTTCTTTGTTTTTTTTGGCTTAGTTGTTTTAAAAAGCAAACAAATATCATCTTCTCATACACACCATTTTCAATTCATTGTTTAAATTTGAAAACATAGAGATAGATAGATAGATAAATAGAAGATAGATATAAACACACATCAAAAATATATAAAACAACACCAACCCCAAAATTAACTTATTTTTGAAATCTGACGTTGTAAAATTATTTATTAAATACATATCAAATATTGATATTATTTTATTAAATTCTAAAATCATTTAATTTTAATAATAGATTGATAGATAATAGAAGTAGAAGCTATTATTTATTCATTATTTGCATTTGCAATTGCAATCTTAAAAGTTAGAGCAACAACAAGAATAAAAATCCAACAGCAAAGTAAAGGGATTCTACACCCATCATAGCAGTTTTTGTATTTTTTTAAACAAAATTCCGATTCAAAGCATTACTAGTAATAGAAGGTTGTATTAGTAATAGTCGTAGCAGCAAGAACAAACAGATATACAGCAAATACACAGTCTTTAGAGAAACATGGCAACACCACAACCACCACCACCCAAACCAAAGAAGGCAGCACCAAGTCTTGTATGTAAACACCAACCACCCAACAATAGCAAACTCATTTGCATCAAGCAAACGTTTAAATATCAACAACTAGAATATTAGTTCTAATATTCTTTATATTTATATATTTGATAATATTATCAATTCAATCTCAATAATTATATATATATATATTTATATATTTTCTAACACTAGTATAGTAATAATAGAGATTACTAATAGTAATTTTATATTTATTTGGATTGGTTATTAGTCAAATTTAAATTTAGGTAATCAGGCTGGAAGCAGTAGTACTCGTTTACCACCACCCCCTACGGTATCAGCGCCAACCCCTCAGGCACACAATAGTTCAATTGCAACAGCAGCATCCACAGCAGCCCCCACTCATTCTAATAATAATCAACATCACCAAAATCTTCATCCAGCTCATAATACTCCACAGATTCCACCAAGATCACCAGACATTTCACCAAATCAAGCGACACCTCCACAGCATTTGAATCACCTACACCCTCAACTCCCACCAAGATCCCCTGACACCAGGTCACCCGAATTGCATTCACAACAACACCATTCAAACACTCCACCACTCCCCACCACGTCCACACAACAATAGTAGCACCAATTTGCATGCTCACAACCACAGTAATCAAGCGCCAGTTTCCAATCACCAATCACCATCACATCATCAGCAGCAGCAACCACACTCACAACAACCACAACAACAAGGAGGAATTGTAAAATCAAACAGCAACAGTGATTTCCTCTCACAAGTACCACGCCCAAACACAATGTCCAATCCAAAGGCATCGACACTACAGCCACAAGCAACATCAGCTTTGACCAATCCAGCATCACCATCCAACAATGTACAAAAACAAACATCAAACTATCGTAAGCCACTTCCAGACACACCAGACATTTTCACGACTTTCCTTGAAAGCACCTGCAACTTCACCGGCTCCCCAACTCCCACCAAAATCAGGATCAACCCTCTCCCTCGTCAACCACCCCACTTCCGCCAGACAAACACCACCATTGCCACCAACAACGAATCAAAAGGCTTTCTCAGCAAGTACTGCACAGCCTTCACAGCAAGCAAACATCAGCATCACTGCTGCCGAGCCCAAAGACTCGATCAGCGTGACTTTGATACCCAATGAATCAAATGTACAGGAGCAATTTACACACCCCTCACTCGATCACCTTTCCTCCTTTACCTCATTGCGTGATCTCAAAGGCAAAGGAAATTCTGACGACAGAGCGAACCTATTGTGATAATATGAAAATTTTAGTTGAAGTCTTCATTGAGCCACTCAAGGCCGGTGAAGGTGGAATTTCCAAGGAAAACGCGACTATTCTCTGCTCCAACCTTTCAGATATTCTTTTGGTATCGATTGAGCTCCTCAACAGACTGGAGGCCAAGTTGGCTGAATGGTCAGAGGTACAGCGCATTGGAGATGTATTCCTCACTTTGATTCCATTCCTCAAGATGTATACAAACTACACAGTTGGTTATGACAATGTCATGAACATAGTTACAGAGTGTGAAAAGAATTCGTCTTTCGTTCAATTTATTCAGGTATGATAAGCTTGGATTTGAAACATACTGATATCAGTAACTAACATTGAAATTATGATTACTTCAATAACAGAGATGTACAGAAGATCCAAGAACTAGAAAAATTAGATTTGAGATCATATTTAATTCAACCAGTACAGCGTATTACTAGATATCATATGCTTTTAGACGAAGTATTGAAAACACACTGAGCCAGATCATCCAGATTACACAGATCTCGCCAAATCATTGGCTGAAATGAAGAAAGTAACTTCAGAGGCAAACGAAGCCATCAAACGTAGTGAAAACAGAGCAAAAGTTTTGGAAATTCAAAGAATGTTTGTTGGTGATGCTGATGTAAGTTGAATTTCAATCAATCAATTCGAAATTGAATCAGCGTACTGATTAGAGTAAATTTCTATTTAGATTGTTGCTGCACACAGATCATTTGTATTTGAAGGTATTTTAACTAAAGTTTGTAGAAAGGCATGCAAGAAGAGAAATGTATTTTTATTCTCGGATATGTTGATATATGGATCATCCATTCCACCAAAGTTATTGCTACATGAAAAGATCATGTTGGAACATTGCAGAATTGAGGATATACCTGATGGTGACAGTGGTGGAAGTCGTGCACTTTCACTCAACAACGGTGCCATCATTGTAAATGCTTTCCAAATTTGCAGTGCCAAAAAGTCATTTGTTGTGTTTGCTGATACCGCCGACATGAAGATGCAATGGATGTTAAAACTGACGGAGACAATCGAGTCACTCCAATCGAAGCGTTCCACACTCAAAGCTGAAAACGGTGGTGCACGTTCAGAAGCACCTGTGTGGGTACCAGACGAAACCACCACAACCTGTAAATTCTGCTTAGAAGCTTTCACTTTATTAAATAGAAGAGTATGTTTATTTCTCGCAGCAATTACATATTGATACTAACATTTAATTATAATTTTTCAGCATCACTGCAGAAACTGTGGAGAATTGGTTTGTGGAAAATGTTCAGACAAGAAATTCAAGTTGCCAGTTACCGACTGGAAGCCAGCTAGAGTTTGTCTTATTTGTTATGATAAATTAACTGCCAACCCACCAGTCCAAACACCAAAATAAAATAAATAGCACTATTCAATACAACATCTGAATAACCAATAAAAATTTGATCCAATGCATTGAATTGGACATCAATGAAACAAAACTGTGATTTCAACTGAAACTTCATTGCACTTCGGTTGATCTAAAATCCATCAAAATACCCCCAGGATCGAATGGTTTTGATTTCTTTATTTTCCTGGGAATTCAACAAACTTAAACCAAAATAATTATTTCTTTTCAAGTTGAGAATTTCTAAAATTTTGTTAATTTTTTAATATTGCTTAAATTTTTGAGAAAGGCTGGGGAATTAATTAATGAGGCAAACCTTTTATATAAATGTCAAAGTTGGACATACCAAGACTTTAGTAGTAGAATAACAGATATAAGTATATAGATTTATAGTTATTAATTACAATGGTTTTTAGGAAAAATAATATTGTTTTGGTTTCTATGTGTATTTATTCTTAAGGATAATAAAATGGATACCAATTTTTTCAAAAGATCATTAATGTACATTAGTTATTATTAAAACTATTGAGACAGTGATAGAAAATAAACTTGGTATCCACCAGTAGATCTGAATTATATCATATCAATCAGAACAATATTTCCAAAAATTGTAGTTAATATATATTCTATTTATATTTGTAAGAATACAGAGCTACTATCAATACTTTGGTACAATTTATATAATAGATCTTATCTAAGATACATATTAATCGAATCTAATTAATATATAATTAATTAACAAAGAATTAAATGTAATCAATGAAAGGATTCCTATAATACCAAAGATCTGAAAATAGTTCATAGAGTTTAAGAATATATATATTGTATGTATTAATTTAATTCAAATATTTATTATTTACTAATTTTCTTTGTAAATAGATAATATCTAATTCAACCTTTGGAGACCAAATATAAAAGAAAATCATTCCTTTGTTGAACTTTGTACCATTGCCATTGTAACATTACTTCCAATTTATTGGTGTTTTCTTCCCACGTCAAATACGAATTTATTTCTCACAACAAATGTCACTTAAAGGCGGTATTTGTCCTGGATACACTTAGTTTATTATCCCCTATAGGCAATAGATCTAAATAAAAGGAACTCAATAAATAAATATAAATCAATTTCTATATTTCATAAATGTTATTCAAAAAGTGTTAAATTAATTTATTGAAAAGAATAGATAATTTTATTAAATTTAATATTGGAGAGCACGAATGTAAAGGTTTGGTGATCTCATTCCACGGTCAATGTATCCAAAGACAAATTCTTTACCAGTGGCAATTCCTTGTCCGTATGATGGAAGTGAGAAGAATCCATTGTGGTATTCGATGTTCCAGACAGAGTTTTGATCACGTGGTCAAGGGTGCAATCGGTTGGATTGCAATGTTCTTCAAAGTTCTTGGTCCATAGTTAAAGACATGTACACGATACAATGTGAATGATTGTCCATTTTCAACCCAGCTACGCTCGATGGTTTGAACAACTGCAACTTGATCACAATGATCTAAGAGTACACAATGACTGACTCCACCTTCGCAGATACAGACTTGACCTACACCGCATTTGCTTGGATCACAGACACCAGCAACGAAACTAGAGTTGACACCAGAAGACAAGCATGTGACGGCAACTAGCAAAAAAGCAAAAAGAGCAACTTTTCATTTATAACTTTATAATTATAGTTTTAAATATTACTATTAACTTTAAATGAATACTTATTTGATATTCAAAAGAAGTCAAAGACATTCTTTAAATAGTTTCCCAACCTTGATATTTTATGAAGCTCATCATTATTACAAAACTTTAAATCTATTAATATTAGATTATTATTATTATTATTAGTATTATATATTATTCATAACTTTGTGATATCGTCATTGATTATGTTTATACAAAGTTTTATATTATTTCACAATTCATTACAACCCCATACTTTCGACTGCTACAGTAATAATTATTAAAGTTTAATGTAAACCACATATTCTCTTTTAAAAACACCTCTTTTTATTTGTTTTTAAATTCCTTTCTTATTACCTTTATAAATTAAAATTAAGTAAATGAAATACTTAATAAAATATATTAAAAATTGATTCTTATTCAAGAAACTAAAACATTATTAATTATTTCTGGAATTACAATTTACTTTGATATTCAGATCTGAATTTGAATCGTGAGCAAATAGTTTTTAATCTTTGTATGATTTTTTTCTTTGATCAAAAATCTAAATGATCGTCATTCATTTCTTAATCAATTTTTAATAAAAATTTAATTAAAATGATATCAAGTGTAGTAGTACATAGAATTATTATCGATAAATGTTGGACAGATAAGAGAATTAGTCTTTCCCACCTATTGGAGCTTGGGTTGGTATCAAAAAAGTTGGTTTGCTTACAATTCTATGCGTGTCAATGAAAGAATGCAAATGAAGTTGATTATGCCTGCAAACGGAGTTTTAGATACCCTTGAAACACAGAATATTAAAACACATAACGAGTCTTTCAAAATACACTTTGCCAATAAGTATTGTCAATGGAACCAGTGTGTTAACCTCACCTGTCGACACATTGCCAACATTCGCAGAGTTTCTATCGAATGATAACACTGTTTGCTCCACCCAACATAGGGCAAACCCTCAAAAGAATAATAGTTGGAAACTCACCGAGCCTAAGAATGATAAGCGATCTGGTGATACACAACATTCAACCAATACATCATCTGCAGTTCGTTGTAAAAAATACTGGAGAAAAACAATGAGAGTGGAGTTAAGGTTCAATCGGTTTCCAACATCAGTCTTGACGCAATGATCTACAATTACCAGGCGAAATCAAATCCATTGGATATTATCAGGTTTTTTGAATGTGGACGCGTTGGCTCTTCGATTCCGCCCTCCGAAAGCTGCACCTTAATATGAATAGTTTGCGCACCAGTTCCAGTTTTTTGACGGATTTGTTTGGAGTCGATTCACCTCTTACCACGACCCTGGAGAAGTTGTGTATTGAGAATGTAGTTACCCAATTGGTCAATTCAACCAGAAATATTGCGGATACATCACTTTTCTCAAGCCTCGACAATCTCATGTCAATCAAAAGCATCAGTGTTGACCAACCATTGGTTTTTTCAGAGTTATCTACAAACCCGGCAAACAAACTTTCTCAACAAACCAACACTAACATCACTGAGCATCGTGGTGCCACCAACAGGAGCAGAAGAGCTGTTTAAATCACTTAAAGTCAAAAAGCTCACCATTTTGCCTCACTTCGAAACCATTGATGTCAAAGTACAAAATTCATGGAAAACAGCAGTTTCTGAAAACCAGCACCGACGTGATGATAGACAACTTCAAGCTGGCAAAGTCAAATAATCTTCGTAAATTGACTCTCGGTGGACTCATCTCCACACCCACCCAAATGGATCGATTATGTGATACCATTTATCGCTGCAAGGTG
Organism: Heterostelium multicystogenum; assembly: GCA_003667245.1. Classification (NCBI taxonomy): domain Eukaryota; phylum Evosea; class Eumycetozoa; order Acytosteliales; family Acytosteliaceae; genus Heterostelium; species Heterostelium multicystogenum. The sequence continues at coordinate 40,147 of RCNN01000246.1, forward strand.
CTTACCGAATTACATTTGGACTCGGTTTCTTTCGAAGATCCTAGAATAACTCCGAACCTCGTTGCGACCTTTTCATACTTCTTGAGAGCAATCACCAAGTGTACCAGTCTTCAGTTGGTTACTATTAAATTCAACCATCCACGCACTACCGAAATCTGGAATACAATGTCCAGGGCTCTTAGAGAGATGTTCCACTCTACACACCTATTGGTAGAGTTTCATTTCACCAAGCACCATCTTTTCCAAAGCAAAACAAAATCGAAAAGCGGAAGATTCAAAATACATTCAAATCAATCAGTATACCATACACTCAAGAATAGGAAAATCCGGTAATTCAAGCTGCTATCTAATACCCAATGAAACTATTTTAAGAATTTTCAATCAAAACCAATTTAAATGTATTAATAATATCACATGTTTTTAATAATCCTAAAAATCAATATTATACAATAATAAAGGTGGATGGATGGACAAATACTTGTATGTATTTTTAGAGTAACATCTCAGTGACTACAATTATAAGGTAGGTATTTGTAATTCTCTATTTTAAAGAATAATTAATGGTTTTACCCATTCTCCATATTAGACATATGATAACTCTTTGTCTTTGTCTATAATCTATTTTAAACCTATACCTTTTTGTTTAGTTATAATGATTCAAAAATGAAATATCTTTCTATTTTAAGAAATTTTATAAAATACGAATCATCCTAAAAATAACAGATATTCGAATACATAAAAACACTTGTGTGTATTTGTATACAGATAATATTGGTTAATAATGTCAGTTGGAAAAAATAACAAACACGCACTCCCACATATAAAATAATTCGATTTACTAAAAATACCTGTTCTTATGTCATTAGATAAATTTTCGAACAAAGGATGTTTATTTGAAAAAGGAAGTGCAACATATACTCTATATATCATTAGGATCATGTTTATTATGAACAACATCTAGGGAAAACAATAACCCTGATGTCATGTATGACTTAACTTGTATGGTTATCGTTGAACGACAACATCTCGACCTATATGTCATGACCTTGCATTACAACATCAAAACTAACAATGAACTAAATATAAATGTTATAACATTCATTTTATTCACAAATTATATAATATACATTTTTTAAACCAGTGACATTTATAAATTATAAAAATCTTATTGGTTGTTATTTTAATATTCACTTCCCTATTGTAAAGTGATGTTAATAACAACAACAACATTTCACCAACTATTGACGTTTCATACTATACAAATTCCCATTTTAGAAACAATACAATATTCTGTGTTCAATTCTTAGCATTCATTACAACATCACAAGCTATAAACAACACTAAACACACCACACTCTATGGTATACAATAACAACTATAACATTCATCTATACAAGCTTCATTATAGTGATTCTAGATAATATTAGATAAAACTAGTGTTTTCTGTATTTATCAAACAATTTGTTCCTATAATTTCACAACTTTTATTGTTTGTATTTTAATCCATCTAATTAACACACACCAGTAATTAATTATACTAACCAAACCATACCATATGCTATTTAACTTAACACAACAGGTAGAATAAATTAGATCACAATCAAATCATATGATTATTATTTTAACTGTCTCCATTTCATTAAGATAGTACTACCTTGTATTAATTAAAGTATAAAAAATACCCCGCTGTGTTGATTTTCACCTCCACCTCAACTACCACTACTACTACTGTCTATGTCAAATTAAAACACATATATATAACATAGTATCACAACACGACACGACACGACACCATCCAATAAACGTCATATTCATACTATCTATGATTATGTATACACCATCATCAGAGTGTTACAATTTGACTAAAACAACAATATTAAGTACAATTCTATTATAGATTCACAGTATTGTTACTTTGAATTTTAAATATTTTGAAAAGAGTCTACCACATTTACACAACAAATAACCTATTAAACACAAACCATTCACTTCACATATATATTTTTTCTCACTTTCCATATTGGTCAGATCGACAGACAGCATTAAAGTTCCATTGATAATCGTTATAAAAGCTCATCTATTTAAGCTGAACTTTAAACTATTCAATCATCTATTCAAACTTCACAAATATAAACAATTTTACTAATAGAACTAATTAGTAATTTATTCGTAATCAGACACATCTATAAAACTTAAATTCAACCTTTTGGCTCATCATCTCAATATATTTGTATATAACTAAAATTTACATTGTTATATTTTATAATTTATAAAATACCTTTTTAATTTATCAAAATCCATTTATTTACAACCTATCTATTCAAAAATATTTATTTTTTTATTTTGTAAAAGATAATACTTTATTCGTATCTAATCCAAATCCCAATCCAATATCCCAAAAGCAATCTCCACCTTTTTAATATATATATATTTAATTTTAGTCATTGACTTTAAAGAATAATACCTTTTTTTAATTTTACATTTATATATTTATTTCTTGTAATTCATCAATACAAATACTTTAATAATAGTCAAATATATTGTTTTAAAATATTTATCTTTAAATAATTTCTATAAAATGCCTCCAATCCTTGACCAACAACCATCTCACTTGATGAACCCAAAGGAGTACATCAGTTCCATTGAATCATCTGGAATGCCCAAGGTTGATTATATAATGGACAAACATAGAGCTACTACCTATGAAGAAATCATTGAAAATGAAACCTCCAAAGATTATTTCCAAGATTCGATCAAAATCATTACCAAAAAAGCAATCCATGTCAAAATTGTAAAAGACATTGTACCAACGAAACTGCTTGTGACCGATGTGGAAAAGGAACTTATTGTTCAAGTGATTGCCAATACGCTCATTGGACTTTCCACAAGAAGAATTGCAGAGATTTGGGAATGGTAATTAAATTAAAGAGAAAAATCTTTCTAAATAATCCGAAAATCATCATATTTATAAATATAATAGTAATAACAAAAAAAAAGAAAAAAGTGTTTTATCTTTTTTTTTCATAACAAAAAAACTTTAAAGAAATAAAAATAGTTAGTTTATTTATTTGTAAAATTGTGTATTTAAAAAATTATTTAACAATCGAGAAATTTGATAGATGAGGAGTGGATTATTGTACATTTTAAAAAACAAAAAAATACAAGACAATGATTTACATATACGTTTAAAATATTATTATTATTAATCTTCTATTCTTTCTATATTTAAAATTTAATTCGATGCGGCAGCCCTTAACTCTCGCTTCTCTCTCTTCCCAGTATTTTCCGTTAAACTTCCATCTGTATTTGTGGTCAGGGTCCTCAACCTTGTGGAAATATTTGGTTTCATACTCTTGGTTGGCGGCAAACTCTGTTTCTCTTGTCCTCTCTCTGTTTCTCTTCCAAAATGTGTTTTTGTTTACCTGCAGTTTCGAAATCACCAGCCTCCAAAGCTCTTCTGTCAGATCTCATTCTGCTGTCAGTTGGTGGCAAAATCTTTTCGTACTCTGGGGTCAAGTTGATGATGTTATCGACCAACCATTGTGGGAAGTTTGAATTTGTTGGTGATTTGCTCCTTTGAAGCCTCCCAGATAGTGGTTCCGTTTGGTGAGTTTTGTCCGTTGGACATGACTTCGTAGAGAACGAGGTTTCTCGTTCCACTTACCGACCAATCTGTATCTGACTTGCTCTTCGCTGTCCATGATTTCACCGCTGACGGTGTAACGACCAGCACCCAACCAACCAGACTTGGCAAACTTGAGGACACACTTGTCACCAGTGGTGTGGTTCTCAATGACGAGATCTCCATAATGGTCCAACCACATGTAACCAATGATAATGTTGTGACATGAAGTTACCAAATGACCCAGGTGTAGTGCTCACCGGTCTTGTTGATGGTAAAGTGATTGGTACCAGCAATCTCAACCTCAGATGAATTACCGTAGAACTTTGACTTCAACTCAGTCTCCAATTGAAGAGTGTACTCGGAAGTGGTAGTCTCAGAAACACCAATGGGTGGGTGATGGCTGACTTGCTCAGCAATGAATTTGTATCCTTTTTCTCCTTCTTGTACAACTTCAAAAGTTTCACCTAAAATTGGGTTGAATGGTTTCTCTTTAAAAAATTTGAAAATTAATACATCGAGCTCTGAATTATTTTTCCATCCTCTGTAAACTACTTACTGGTTCTGATAGCAGTTGAGTAGAGACCACAATTGAAAGCAGCTAGGTATGCAAGACGGTGGTATGGGCTGGTTGATGAGACAGCCTTGTCCAATAGAGCACTGTATTGGAGTGGTTCAGCCATGACTTGAAGGAAAGAAACTGGCTCGAAGATCCATACTGGAAGTGAGATCATAGAAGTGATATCCTTACCAACATAGGATGACAATTGTTTGAATAAACCTTTTCTTTGTTCTTGGTCGTCTGGTGTTTGTCCCTTGTTATCACCATTGTCTTCGACTTGCAGGTTGTTTTCACCACCAACCAAACTTTTCATATAATTCCACATGTTTTGATTGTATTTACTGTTCTATTAGAAACTAAAAATGTATGACTTAAATTGATATATAGACTTGTTGTAGTATTGATTGAATACGATTTGCCTCTACCTTGTTTTATTTCTCTCAACTGTTATTATTACTGTTTGGTATTACAAATAACTATAAATATGAAAAAGTAATTTATATTAATATAAAAATATTTAATAAATAAAACTAAACTAAACAATGTATAATTTGATTAATATCAAAATTATTATTATTATTATTATTATTATTAAACAATTTAAAAGATGAATTAATAATTATTATTTACAAAAAATAAATGTTAGATTGGAGAAAAAAAAGAGAAACATTAAAAAACGATACGTTGATCTCTATTCTATTATGTTTTGATTGTATTGCTGTGTGTGTCTGTCTATTCCATCAACTCACTAATTTGATTTCTTATTTATTTATGAATTAAATAGAAACGGTGATGTCTATCCTTACTTGAAAATAATCAACAAAATATAAAATAATAATTAATTGATGTGTGAAGGTGATAATTTATCAAATAGAATTATTTGGGGTTATTTTGATGTTATTTGGGTTAATTATTATTATTATTATTATTTATAAAATTGTAGTTGAGTTTGTGAATCAATAAATAGGACAAGACAATATTAATACAGTAAAATATTGTGAATTTAATTTAATTAAAAAAAACACTAATATGGTGAATAGCAAGTGGTTATTGCTGACTGCTTCTGCTGCTGCTTCTATTGTTTTATCATAAAATACATTGTCATTCTATCTCTAAAAACAACAATAAATTTAATAGTATTATTACACTTAGTTAATTGATTTTTTGTCGCCTGATAATATATGAATATTTATGATAACAATGCCCTTAATGGAATTGATATTAATAATATAATGAAGTTGAACAAGTAATGCAGTCTTATCTATGCAACAAAAATAACCAGATGCTGAATTTCCAAAAAAAAAAAGGTTTTTTTTGTTTAACTGAATTAATATAATTTAAAATCGGTTGGCACAATTGCTTATGCTTTTGCATTCCAAGTCCAGACATCTAACTTTGATGCAATTATATCTGTTACCACTGAATGTGTATGAATAGAAGGAGTAGTGCAACATCAGCATAAGTTCAGCAGCGATTATTAAAGATCAAAAAAAAGATGATGCAGAAGTGAACTTGGTATTTTCGACCGAATATAACTAACAAGCTATGTTCAGTAATAACAGACATGAATGACATTGCTATTCCTACTTATAGATAACTATCTTACAAAATAATAATAATAATAATATTATGTATTTTTCTTTTTTGTTATTTTTACCTTATAAAATATTATAGATAGAAAAAGGGTTTGTATGTTTGGGTTTCTGTGTTAATTAATTAACTACTTTTGTCATTAGAAGAAGTCTTAAAAAATAAAATAATATTATTCAATTTTTTTTAAAAAATTATTATTATTAATTCATTTATTATAAAAAACTGAATTGAGCAATTAAAATCGACGCATCTACAAGGTTACAAGGGGTACATTTCGTAGAGGTCTTCTTTTCAGTTCTTTTGGCAAGTTGACAAGTTTTTGTTGTTTTTTTTTGATGCTGTTGCAAAAACATCATAACTTGTCAATGAACAAACGTTATGGTCAACATGTTGTCACATCCAGCTTTGCTGTAAACTCAGTCATCTTTAATTATAGTTTACAAAGATATTAATGAAATGCTTTAACATTAATTAATTTAATGATCTTGATTTACGAATCTATTACACATTAGTTATTACATCATTATTATCAATCATCCAAACCATTGTTATCAGTTAATGGTTGTCCATTCATAAATTGGTGGATAATTAAGAGCCTCAGTAATTGTAGTAATTAATGTAAAGATGCGTCAATATATATATCATCAGCAAGTTAGTTATCATTTAGTAATAATTTGTATTGTTACCAAGCTCATCTACAGTAATAATAATACAAATATTATATTGTTGTATACAACATAACATATAATTTAGATTGAGAGTAACATTAATATTTGGTGAAAGTTTTGGTCAATGATATTGACAACCAAGTCAACATGTTTTTCTTTCTCCCCCCATTGACAAAAAAAATTATTACAAAAATAAAAATTAATTTGAAATTTGTATTGGGGTAGGGGGATTCGTGTTAAGTCAAAGTAGCAGATGAGATTGACCAAAATAATACTACTTCTTTACAGTGTAATCAATCATCATTAAACATTATTAATATTGTTGTTATTATTATTATTTTGTTTTTGTAATATTGATTAGTATAGAGATAGAATTCTATAGCAGTAGTAGAGAGTAAGATGGCATCAAACACAAAAAAGAAAAGTAGCATTGATTTCAGGTATTACCGGTCAGGATGGTTCATACTTGACCGAGTTCCTCTTGGAGAAGGGTTATGAAGTACATGGTATCATTCGTAGATCATCTTCATTTAACACCAGCAGAATTGAACATTTAAGTTTCAGTGGACCAGATGCAAGTGAGTGTCAATAAATACCAGCTAAAATTAATTGTGATAATCAATGATTGATGGCGCCAGAAATAGAATGAAGTTGTTAATGGTCTTTTTAATTGCAAATCAATCTAGAGTTACATTTACATCATGGTGATTTGACTGATTCCACCAATTTGGTATCAATCATCCATAAAGTTAAACCAACTGAAATCTACAACCTTGGTGCCCAATCGCATGTCAAAGTATCTTTTGAGATGTCAGAGTACACCGCTGATGTAGATGGTCTTGGTTGTCTTCGTATTCTCGACGCCATCAGATCATGTGGAATGGAAAAACAAATTAGATTCTATCAAGTATGTTATACTGATCAGAGCAGGAAATATAGTATTCATATTAATTCATCAAATTAATTTTAGGCATCCACTAGTGAGTTATATGGTAAGGTACGTGAAATTCCACAGACCGAATTGACTCCATTCTATCCACGTTCTCCATACGGTAAACTATCATGTTCTGTTGATCTCTAAGTTTCCTATTTTCATTTATTAATTAATCTGTTTGATTTGAATAAGCTGTCGCCAAACAATTTGCTTTTTGGATTTGTGTAAATTATCGTGAGGCTTATAATATGTACGCTTGCAATGGTATTCTTTTCAATCACGAGTCACCAAGAAGAGGTGCCACTTTTGTAACTAGAAAGATCACTAGATTTGTTGCACGTATTGCAAAGGGATACAAGGAGGTTCTCACTCTTGGTAACATCAATGCCAAGCGTGATTGGGGACACGCCCGTGACTACGTCGAAGCAATGTGGTTGATGCTCCAACAAGAAAAAGCCGACGATTTCGTTTATTGCTACTGGTGAAACTCACTCTGTTCGTGAGTTTGTTGAGAAAATCATTCCGTGAAATCAATATTACAATTAAGTGGCGTGGAGAAGGACTCGACGAAGTAGGTTACAATGAAGCCACTGGTGATATTTTGGTTAAGATTGACCCACGTTATTTCCGTCCAACTGAAGTAGATTTGCTTCTCGGAAGTCCAGTCAAGGCAAAGAAGGAGCTTGGTTGGGAAATTAAGACATCTTTCGATAATTTGGTAAAGGAAATGGTTGCTAAGGATGTTGAATATCTTTCAAAGGGACATGATCAATTCAATTAAAATTTTTTTATATCAAAAAAAACAGCAAACAACAATCTATAAACAATAAATCGTCGTCTTCTATAACAGAATTTATACATGGATTGCAAAGATTTATTAGTTCTGATAACATATTTTGACAATATTTAATTTATTTAAGTAATTTTAATTTAAATCCATGAAGACCAACCTGCCCATGCTCTTGCTAAAATATTTTGGATCTGTTGCTTGGTCAATGAGGCAGTCAACTTGTTCTTTTGGGAGTGGCGCAAATTTGACCGACCTTTGCTCTGATATTGTGTTTTGGATCACCTTTTACAACGGTCTGAATACTTTTTTTCGTAGATTTGTCCTTTGTGGACAGAGCTGGAAAGTTCTTCACTAGTAATATATGCTGGATTCCATCTTTCAAGTTTTCTTCTTGCAATGTCGACTTTTTCTTTAGGAACCACGATTCAGCTGATTTATGACCTTTTCCTTGTTCTTTTACCAAGACGAGAGGCCAACTTGATCCAATCAATAAGTGGCTCTTTTACAAAAGACGTCCATTGTACTCAGTAGGAAATCTTTGTTATTTTGGATAGCAGTAAGTGTGTGAGTCATGTTGTGCGACAGCAAACCAACTGAATCCAATGGCATCAAGAAGCTAGTAAATTGACGAGTAAGACGGAAAGGCATCAATTCTGGAATTGGCAAGAATTGAGTTGCTGTACCAAAGGCATGACCAAAATCAATACCAATAAGTATTCCATCCTTCTGACTGATCAAAAAGTTTTCCAAATGACGATCTCCAATACCAATGATATAGGAACAAATGCTAAAGGTGGCCAATGAGCGAGCGAATGAATTACGGATGAAAAGATATGATTCTGGAGATGATGAAATGGACCAAATTCCATTTTGTAAAAGATTCGATGGCACTTTATCGTGTTGTTTCTCTTGTTTCTTGACAGCATCATTGCGATCAGAGTGCATAAACATCTGTTGATATAATGGTCCAGCTGGTGGATTTGGCGATTTAATGTACTTTGCGAATGAATTAATCCAGTCATTATGAATCTTGTAAGCCTCCATTCTAGAGAGTGAGACATTGGATCTCTCTACTTTTTGGTGTACTGCCATTTGATCTTCAATGATCTCTTTGAGTGGTTTGGTGTCATTGAGCCACTCGATGATACCGACTTTTCCAGTCATAGGGACAACCTGATATGTCTTGATATGTAGTCCACGCTTAGAGGTGGCTGGGTCACGTTTAAGAAATTTCGTTCATCACAAAGAATAGCTGCTGAATACGTTGATCAAGTCTGAGATCTTCACCACCTTTAATCAAGAATGGATAGTCTTGCTCATCACTACCATGTATTTTAATTCTCTTTGGCTTACGAAGAGAGCCCATAACCAAAAGATTTGGATCGAATGAGGATATTTTAATATGAATCTCTGGCTGTGGTTTGGAAGTACCGTGGTATTGACCTGGTAGCTCTATTTCAGTCAATTGGTTGGAGCGATCGAATTCTACAAAGCCAGCTGCTGAAATCCTTTAGTTTCATAGTGGCAGTGGAAGATGGTTTCATGGTCTTGGCCATTTTTCCAGACATATCAGATACGATTTCAATTAATTTCTTTACATCCATTTTGACCAACTTTGCGCCATCTTTACCCGAAGTGCTGGTTATAATGATGTTCCCACTCTTTAGCAAATTTAATATTGTAATCTCCTTTGGACCGTTATGCGGATTGAAGCAATCGTTGTAGATTTCTACACCAAGTTTTTGAATTTCGGATGTGTTAATCGGAGTTGATTTCAACATGGTCTTGACGGTTTCCATATAGTCTTTGAAGCGATGCTCTGGATGAGTTAATCTCTTCAAATTCACTAATAGAGTATCCAGCAGTGGATTTCTGAGGGTTTGTTCTAACTTAGCTGTCATCTTCTTGGCGGTTGCACCAAATTGCTCACTGCTAATCTTGAATGGGAAGTATATTGCTTGGGATAGTGAGTAGCAATTTCTTGAAGAATAGGAAGAATATAGGGAGCCTGTGGGCATATCCAAATATGGGAACATTTGACTTTGCCAACGGATGAACATCCAACATGGTATCTGTTTGGTTCTTTCAACAAACTCCTTGGCTGCCTTATCATATTGTGTGATGATTTCAATAATCTTGGGAATTTCTCAATGGCTCCTGGAATTTCCTGTTGAATGGCATTCATGATTGAGTTGACCGTCGAGATTGCCAGTTTATTGGTATCTTTCAGATTGATCTCACGTTTTTGTAGTTCGGTGTCACAGAAATTACCAATTGGAGGTATGCACTCTTGGATTTGTGTGAGGAGGAATTGGAGTCGTATAGTTGAATACTCTGGCTATAAGATTGATAGGCAAGAGCAAACAATTCACTTGAAAGTTTAGTTGTTGGGAGCGAAGATAAAGAGGTAACTCCATTCTTCTTGACGCTGTCCATAACTGTGTTGGATCCCAGTTTTTGATCGAGTTGATAAATCTCCCATTGAATATTACGTGGAGACGTTTGTATCTCTGAAGATTGTCAGGATTGTTCTTGATCGATTCTTCATCCGATTTAGACTCAACGAATTTCAATGCTTTCACAAATCTATCTAGAGTTTCCACTTGTGTGGGACTGTTCTTTGCCTTTAGACAGTAGATCTTGATTAGGGAGCTAACCAATGGGAATGCCAAATCGTTGTCCTTTGTCTTGGGATAGCTCTTTACTGCCAAACGGAAATAGGCTTCAGATACGATGATGTTTCCAAGTTTTCTGGAACCTTTTGGACATCTGATGATATAGCTCTGCACGCTCACGAATAAGAAGATTCTTAACATTGTTTTCTTTTTCATCGTCGTTGTTGTTTCTGTCCAATGAATCTCTCATAGATCTTCTCAAGCAAAACACTCCTGAAGCTGACAAGATCGTCCCAAACTAGAATGTCGTCAAGAACTGATGGATATCTCTTTTTCCATAGTGAAACTAGCTTCTCCATTTTATCTACCTGTATAGTTCTCTTTTTCGTTGGTGACCAATCCAAGGAACTCCTCAACTTCTACAACCTTTTGAATAGGTTGTAGAAGACGGTGTCGACTAGCAAGTGCAAGAGGGTGTGTGGAGGCCCACTGGTCACGGAATAGACGGTAGAACTTCTGTATATAGTATTGAGAACGTTGAAATCTGATCTAGTAATCTCGAGGAATGCTAATTCTCCAGGGAATGATGACTCCATATACTGGTGTTGAGCGGGTGAGAGTGAGCCCATGAATTGGTAGAGATCAGGCCAATTCTCTTTGACCTTCAAGCTGTATTGAAGGTAGTGGGACATCATCTCATGACGAGTAGCTTCATCTTGTTCATCAAAAAAGTGACAGTGGACCACCTGGATAGTAGGCAGTGAAGTTTGCTTTCAAGTTGCTCCACTCTCTCAAGTTTTGATAACACTGGAGACGTCCATTTTCCCAAAGCGAAGTTTCGCGAGCTGATGGTGTAGTTTTAAGTTGACCAGACTCAAGTGCGGCCATTCCATCGTCGTATGCTTTGAGCACACCAACCCAATCATTGGACAGCTCTTGCCTCTAGAGCTCTCTTTGTGTAGGGAAGCTCACCCATCTGTCGCTCAAGAAGTCCAAGGACAATATCTTCTTCCTTAAGGGCGTGGTAGAGCTCACGAAGATGGTCCCATGATTCGCTAATTGTAGCTTGATTTTGTGTGGATTGCTTTAATGATGACTTGGGGAGAAGAGACTCTATAATGGATTCGATGACAATAATACCCATTGGATGGTTTCTGCTAGCATTGGCAGATCGTGCAATGCTGGATGGAGATGGGGTAAGCTCATGATTCTTTTCAACAATCTTGAGAAGTCCCAATATAAGTGCAGAATTGGTGGCATTGGAGTCAATTATCTTGTTAATAGATTGCTTGCAACTACTCTTGAATGTAGAGATCTGGTCGCGTGGACAGTGTTGATAGATAGTTGTAAAGAGCAACGAGAAAACTGTAGTTCCAATATTATGATCCATTTGGCAGAGGGATTGAAGGGGACGTAGAATTTCCTGAAGTTTAATCTGGATGTCTGGCAACTCACCAGAACGATACTTACGGAACATGGTTACTTGATTCTCACGTGCTTGTTTGGATCGAGCCATCAGTTCATCACGACCTTTGCTCTTCTTTACGGCCAATCTGGCAAAAGCTGCATTTCTCTCACCCTCACTTTCTATTGTCCTTCTTTTTGAATCTGTTTCTCATTTCCATCACTCTAGGATCAATATTCGCAGGTACCTTGAATGTACCTTTGTCATCTACAGGTTTGGAGTTGACCACCACGCTTGTTTCCTGATGATCCTGATGCCGAGTCTGGTGCTGATCCAACACTGAATGAACCAGAAGACGAGTCTTGGGAGGCAGTCAGCTGAGACTCAGAGTAGGATCCAGATGGGTAGAATTGACTGAAAGATGATTGGGTCAAGGAGAACATCGGGAGCTGGGTGGCACGCACTCCAAAATTACCTTCCCCGTCGAAAGTTGCCATTTGGGATGCAGATTCATCGTCGAGTTGTGATGAGCTAAACAAAGGATTCATATTGGAGGTACGATTCTGCCATGATGAGTCCAAGCTATACTCACGGAAAGTGCACTCTGACAGCGGTTTGTCAAAGAGTAGCTTGGTAAAGTCAGATGAGCGGCTGCATAATTGAAGAAGTAGACTGCAACTATATCCAAGCCACTGAGACTCTGTTTCCTTCGTATACATCTTCTCAAAGAGCTGCATGAGACGCTGCACAGTTGAAAGTGACAGTTCTTTGCTAGTGTCCCAGAACTCAAGAAGTTTTCTGTTGACCAGATCAGAGTCGTCCGACAAACCAATCAGTAGAGTAAGCCGGATTTGGTTCTGGTCGACCACTTCTCTTTCGAGGTGGTCATGCATCCAAATGAATATTTCATAGTATAGCATTCGACATGTTTCGTTTGGACTAGTGTTAAAGTTGCACTCGAGGAGCAGGTTGATGATTTGGACTAGTGTTTGGTCGGTCGTACCGGTATTCTTAATAAGCTTGAACAAAATCTTGAGAATGATGATTTGAGTTTGTTCCTCTCTAGAATGACAAATGTAAGTTAGAATCAAAAGGATATCAGGCTACTCCGACAAGCAGTTGGAGACTACTGGAAAATATATTACTCACCTTATTCGTATTAAGCTATCGAGATTGGCAGATTTCAGCTTTATGAATAGGTCGGGTATGTCATCTGCAATCCAGTGGATAATATTGAATGCTACCAGTCTGATTTCATTTGAAAGCTGCGGGAGTATATTAAGTAGTTTCAACTGGAATTGGACAACAAAAGGATTGTGATGCAGACCAATAAAGTATAGGCAATTCAATGCTCTTTGATAGTCGTTTTGGCTTAAGAATGATGTAATCTATACCCACAGGTTAAGTTGGTTAGTCTGATTGCATATGCAAGCGAGGAATAAATGATGTCCAATTGCTTACCTTGTCTTTTAATAGCTTATCAAATACGGATTGAATATTATGTTTATGGTGAATTGCAAGATCATACCACAAATCTCCGAAGCAGCATCATAAAGTTCCTTGTACTCTGTCAAGCAGTCAATGAGGATTTGATAGAATTTGAATTCAGATATATCACTGCCGTTCTCTTTGTCGTAGGCGGCATATCCATTGCTCAGTAAAATTGAAAGTTGAATGAGAGCGGTTGTTCTTATCTGTCTTGCTTTGCTCTTAAAGTTTGTCACTGGCGTTGCAAGTGCTTCGACGATATTCTTTTTCTCCGGCACAAACAATCCCTTCCATCTCTCAACGAACAGCTTCAGTATATTCAAATTGTTTCTTAGGATCTGTCGGTCTGGACTGTATGAGTTTTGAATCAAGAAATTCTAGAGTAGCATAACGGGTTAGTAAAGTCACTAAACAGCATGTGCAGTTGATGTGTATTCCACCTACAATGAATTTGGTGATGTTTGACTTTGATAGAGTATCGAGTTGTTCTGGTTTTTGGTCGTAGATGTTTGGCCAGCTGAGCAGGAGGACGGCAATGTCACGGATAAAGTAATGAATTCCTTGGCCACCAGTGTTGTTTGATATGACATACTCGATGAGTATGGGAGTCCATTGCTTGTGATAGCGATAGAAGTATTGGGGTCTGTTGATTATGACCTTTAGAATGAATATAAGGACATTGAGATGCAAGTTGTGGTCATTCTTCACCTTTAGGTACAGCTCATTCATCCACTTTGGCATGTCATTTGGCGATTGGTCAATGGACTCTTTGAAACGCTCCTGGTAGATATCAATAATCTTCAGCATCGGTTGCATTGATGGATTGCAGTTGATCTTGTCGAGCTCTATTGGAGGTGTATTCATTGAGCTAGCCACAATCTTGAGGGTGTTTCCAATTGCGCTTGTATTGGTATTTGAGTTGGCTGAGTCAAGTCCATCTTGTGATAAGCTGCTGTCTTGCAGGTATTGGCTGGAAAGGTAAATCAAATCACGAGAATGTCCTGCGGCAGAAGTTGCAAGTTGACTTGATATTTGGAAGTTAGTTTCCGGCTCAAAGTTGTACTGTTGCTCGAGATCGATAATGTTTTCCCAGAGATATTCATTCTTCTCTTTGTTCTCCTTGAAGAAAAATACATGGAAGAATGTCTCCTTGGTCTGTGTGGTAGCGACTACGCTGGCGAGGGCAGAATACGCTGCGCCGTGGTACTTTACTGCGAGGGCACGGGTCACGTGTTGCTCGTCGGTGGCCAGCTTTTCAGACTTTGCAAGGTGAGCTGCTTTCATGATAGCTGCAGTCAGTTCCGTTCCCTTGGAGTCGGGTTTGTCGCCAGCGAAGTATGGATTGACATGGTCACGGATGATTGTGGCGGGCAACGATTGATAGAATTGCTGGGTCAGTTTGAAGCAGCAAATCTTCTCGACAACAGATGACTTTCTTTCAATTGCAGAGGCAAGGTATTTTGGTGCCAAAGGTTGGATGATGGACATGAGAGAAGAGAGATGTTGGGTAAATAGCTGGACGAGGACTTGTTGCTTCATGTGGGCAAGCAATGGTACGCAGAATTTGTCGATAAGGATAATCTTGAGCTCATCATGATAGTCATTACTCATAAACATGGCAAAGCAATGTGAAAATACTTCTTTTGCTTGTGAATCATTTGTCCTTAGTATGAATCTCTCAATGGATTGGTTGATATGGTTTTATGTGGCTATGATCGAGTTCTTTCAATACCTGAAGTAGGGTATCGATAATCATGGGATTACAAGTGATCTCCAGTGTATTTAAGAATCTTTCAATCGTAGTAATGTATTCGTTGTATCTAAGAAAGTAGGTTGTTGATTAATTAGTCAAGTATAATGGTATATATCTAGAGAATATATTCATACATAGGTGATCCTTTTGTTAAATCCTTGGAGGAAAGAGGGAAATCATATACAACTATTTCATTAAGTTTCTCTTGTATCTAAAGGTTTTAGAGTTAGTTAGTTAGTTAGTTAGTTCATTGATATATATGTAATGCTGTTGGTGTAGAAATCAGGTTTGTACATACCAAGCTATAGTTAAGATGTTTGGGGAATAAAAGTAGATCGGGCAAAAGAATAAGTGCTTTGTTCTTGAATGCTAGTGAGTTCGATCTACTGAGATAGTTGACAAGAAGTTGATAGACAAAGTCATATCCTTCTTTAGTTTCAAAGAATGTTGTAGCATCGATATTTATCAGGTTCTTGGTAAACTCAATGATGTTCTCTTTGTCGGTAGATTTGCCAATGTCTTTGAGTAAATGTGGAGAAATCTTTAACAGGAATGGAATCATCTAAATGTTTGTGATTGTGTTAATAAAGCGTGTACACTGTTGTCAGTTCAATTCAATTTCTCTTACAATTGATTTCATATCGTTCTTCTTTGCTTGTTTATCGATATTGTTATTGTTGTTGTTGTTGAATTGTACAGTTTGTTTGTAGATACATATGTCGTTGAGTATGCTATCGATGTGGTTGTTTGACAGGACTATTCTATCGATGAAAAGGCCAGAGAACGTCTCGAAATTGACTGAGACATACTCGATCAGTTCACTGTGATAGGTCTTATAAAAGTTGGATTGATGCTCCATATGCTTTTGTTGGCGCTTAAGCTCCTCCTCTTGCTGTTTGTCGTTTGGTGTGTCTGAAGATTTCGCCGACTTGCTATTGAAATAGGACACAGGTGGAAGTAGGTATTCGAGTAGCTTAGCGGGTTGGATATATTGGGTTGAGAGCACATACACGAGTATCTCTTTGTACACAATGAGATGCGCCGGTGTGATGTTGTCGACATGGCCATAGAGATACTCAAACAGTGTCGAGGTCATGTTGGCCAACGACAGTTTGGCATACTTCAGCGTGGAGTCGAGTATTCCGTGCTTCTGAAGTATCTTGTATCCATGGATCAGGTTGATCAAACGGTCTGTTCCCTCGGTTGTAATGAGTTCCTCAATCTCGCCCAGATTGCACCTGTATTGCTCGCTCTTGCTGGTGATCTTCTCGCCAAGGTAGCCAATTAAAGTGTCACGATACTTCTGTCCTTGTCCCACTACTAGTTGACATACTCTATCGATGATTACATTGAGTGGAAGTTCATTCTCCTGTTGTTTTTGACTTCTTCTTTCGCCGACTTCCCCTCGATATCCAACCATGGATGGAGTCAAAATGCAAGCTGCCACGACCCTGAGCAGCTGAACACCACCGGTCTCCATTATTTGGGAATAGCTGTATTTCTCGAGCAACAAAGTGAAGAGTGCAAATACATGCTCAAGTGTCTGACATTTTAGGGTCATGAAATGGTCTATTTCACGTGGAGTCAGTGCGGCCATGGCAGCATGGTTTTGATCAACAAGGGCAAATTCATTTAAAAATACATAGAAGGTGTTGGTAAAGATACGTGAACTCTCGGATTGGCTTATGGCCACTGGGTCAGTAAAACCTTCACCAAAGTACCAGATATAAACTGCCAGCGAAGCTTGGAGTCTACGCATCCAGAACTCAACTAGCCTATGATTATTTCCATCGAGTTTAGGTGCTGCTGTGGCAGTCTGAGGTGGCTCAGCCATTTTTATGAGCGCTGACAATCCTTGCTGTTTGATTTGTTGTTGTATCCACAGGTTGGAACGCTTCTGTCCAGGAAGCAGCACTACGATTCTCGAAAACAAAGCAATAGCAGTAAATCTAACACGTCTTTCCATTCGTCCAACCTCTCCAAATACCCAGGCAACAAAGTTGCTCAAATCGGGATGCTCTCTACGGTGGTTGTTTGTCCTGTTCAGAAGCTCTGAGCGACGCTCTATGACACGCACAATTGCATCAACGACTGACTGCAGCTTTTTCTCCAACCTCAACTTCCAAGGTGTCACCCTCATCTCCACACAGTCTCATGGACAAGAGTACTTGGTGTGCAATTTCAAAGATGAATATACTGATAAGGTTGTCATCCTCACGCATCACACGCACAAGCGATATAAGAGATGAAGCAGCTCCCATTCTTGTCTGAGCAGATGGGTGGGACGCTAGTGAATAAACACGCTTGAGGAGAGACTTGAAGTTGAAGGCTGATCTACCTTCGTTTGCCGACTTGGTGGTGGGCGCATGCTTGAGTGACCATGAAGCAAATTCTCCGAGTGCATGTGCTCCAAAATCACGGAGTGCACCGTCTTGACCAACAGCTTCGATGATCGAGTTGAGGAGCGCCATTGTCTCATCGTTTTCAGCTCTAACGTTCTTTGTAAACCAATGCACAAGTTGCATGACCAATGGCGAAAATAGCTGTCTTGCCACCACTTCTACGTCCACCGCCAAACGAAGAAGGGCTGGGAATACTTTTCTGTAGAGTCGATGGAAGGATCCTCCGCTATTAGTTCCGACCATATACAGGAACAATGGAGTGGAGAAGCTCACATGCGACTACTTTGGTTTGACGATGGGTTGAGCGGGTAGCTAAAGTTACAATGACTGGTAACACACTGTCCAGGTGTATTGACACTCCTGACAGGTCGCCCAAAGGAATTTGTAGCTGGATTCTCATAACTGCATCCCATGCAACACCACTTTCGGTACCTGGCGCCATGAGGTTGACGCTGCCCATCAGGTGGTAGTTTTGTCCACCCAGCTTACCAAGTATTCTAATGACTCTGGTTTGCATCTCCTCGACCATAGTACGCTGCTGAAGTAGTTTGGGGTCAACAAAATCAATGGATTTTGTATTCATCCTAGGAGCACGCGCCATTGTAAGGGATGAGGTGCCACTGGAAATATCTTGGTTGGAATGGGTTGGTGGCGGAAGTTGAAATGAGGAAGTAGTCAGAGAGATCTGGAAGAATGGCATAGAGGTGAGCGTCCACCTCCTCAGGCAACACATTCAGCCAATATTCAATCGCATTCAGACCAACATGTCCAAGTTTTCAAATAAGAAAGTCCAAGTCTAAATGCTGTAGATAACACTGGAATCAGCACTGGAATATTGACCAACTGCTTTGGAACTGAGAGAAGCAGCTGAATTACGGATGCCAGTAGCTCATCCTTATACTGAGTCGATGCAGCTTCGACCTCCTTCAAAAACTTTCCAAATAGTTTATAGCAGTTTCTCTTGTTCTCCAACTCGTCTGCAGTTGAAGACTGTACTTGAGCAGGATCAATATCCATCGCAGAATCCTGGTCTTCGCTCATCTTTTTCTTCTGGTCAACGAATCCAAAATAGTCTACTTGCTTCGCGACTTTGAGTAAGACACGCAGCAGCTTGTAGAATCCAGAGATCAAAGGATACTTTCTCGAGCCAATGATGATCTCCTTTCCAAAAATATAGATCCAACGAGTAAGCAGCTTTGTGTGCTGTCTTGGGAGGAACAGCTTTGAGAATTCCACCAGATTCAAAAACAGCTCAATGTCCTTTGGCGTCGAAGGCTTGAGTGTTTCCTGTTCAATGGAAAATACTCCATCTTGTTTCGCTTCATCCATTGCAACATCTTCATCTACATCTTGATCTTCATCCTCATCGTCGGCATCTTTAGATTTATTCTTATCGCCGTCGCTCTCCTGCTGCTGCTTCTTCAATTCCTTCTCTTTCTCTTTGCGTTCTTCTTCCTCCTCCTTGGTCGAGTAACTAAGATCCAATTTACGAATGAAAGTTATCATGGTTTGAACGATTTCATTATATATCAATTGTATGATGTCTTCTGATGTGGCGATCAATTGGACTTGGCTCGAATTGCTGTTGTCCTTATCGGATTGCTCAGCTTCCATTTGAATGCCACGAGAGATGTCTGTTGGCTTTGGGTGCAAGAGATGATACCATACATCCTTGTATACCTCGTACCACGGAGTATCGCCCGTGTTTGAGATGCTGAAGTAGTGCTTCGTGTGGTTTCGAGAAGGTAATCAGCAAGCCATGTCTAACAATGCGACTCAGCAATGTCTTTAAGAACTCAGGTCGGTGATACAGAGATGACAGCAATCGATTGATAGCACTATAGTATCGTTCACGCTGAACAGCAAACAAGTATGGGAAAATAATGAAATAGGTAGTGACAACCTGTTCCAAGTGTTCCATGTACCAATACTCGATATCGTTAATCTCAAACAAAATATTGGAGAATGCATTAATGAAGCTAGATAGATGCATTACTATCTCATCTATATTCTCTAATTTACTGTAATATATGTTAGTTTAGACTGTGATAACTATATAAGTATCGTCAAGACTGTTGAATTAACTTACACAACCATGAGTTTCTCTGAGAATTTGAACAGTGAACCAAGTAGTGACTTCAATTCCCATTCTCCAATGAATGCTTTGACAGGTGCGGCGAATCTACCGCATCCACGGATGGCAATTGATATGTCAAAGGGTGTGCTGTTGTTGTTCTCAAAGATGGAGTAGAACTTTCGAATGAAATACTTGAATGTAGCTTGGTCGCTCTCCACACTACGGTTGCCAACAGTCAGTTCGTGTGCTACTTGCTGTAGGAATGCGTCGATTGTGTTGAATGCCAAGTCACGGTTCTTCTTGTTGATGTGTTTGCACCACTCTTCAAGTCGAGCAAAGAACTTCTCACTCTGCTCCGTGAGATACTGTTTGAAAAGTGCTGTATGTCGCTGTACAACCATCATAGCTGCACGTGGAATATCGAATCTATGACTAGATGACACTGGATCCAAACAAATATAAAGATATTGATATAATAATTGTACATTTTTAGATGATGCTGTAGTGTAATGCAAGTAAGGTTAAAGGTTAGTTTCATTGAATCCATGCAGCTAGGTTAGCTCGTCAGTTAGCCATTCAGACATTCATACCTGATATGAAATCAGATGAAAAGTTTAGTAATAAACAATTTAAGCCAAGTAGAGTTGATTTGATGAGATAGGTCTCAGGTGTCTTTGATTTTAACTGGCTTCCAAGTGTCTCCATGTAGATCGATATCAACTGTATACTCTTGTCAAACATTGTTGCTGTGAAATACTCTGTAAACAATCCAACCGTCTCTAGAAGCTCAGCTTTAACAGTCTGTGAAAGCTTGCCACATGTAAATTGTAAAAGGAATCTAGGGATGGGAAGGTTAGACCAAGGTCCCTGGAATGCTGAATACAGCTACTTACAAATCGGCCATCTCTCTGACACCAAAGAGCTCGGGGCTAAGGTTATCGGCTAGTTTCATGATAAGTATCTTTTGTATGGGTTCAAAGCTGGCTGCCTGCACAGTTGCCGACTGATCACGGCGGAACAGCGAAACACATATATTCTTTATTGGCACAACATAGTCAGCCACTTGCAATTTGAATGACTTTATAAGCTTTGAAATGAGATTGAGTATGCTCGTCTTCAACTTGACCATATCCTTGGTGTTGATTAGCACCGACTTCTCGAGGAATCGAAGCAAGTTATGGTCACCGTGAAACAACAGTGAGGCAGTGACACCGATTTCATCCTCGGCCAGCTCTTTCAAGACGACGTTGGAGAGCTGGTCAATGAGCATTCCATCTTTGTCAATTGCAGAGAATGTGCTCTTAGTACTTAGAGTAGCTTCAGTTGCCGAACTTCCACTGGAGGATCCAGTAGCTGCAGGTGTAGTACTAACAGACTGATGTAGCTGTACAAGATATCCATCGATTCTTTGATAGATACTATCGGCATTCATTTGTTTTGATATATCTACTTGAACAACAAAAGACACCAAGTAGAAAACTTGATAAAGTCAAATGTTCAATCCACAAAACTACAAAACTACAAAACTATAAAACTAATAATAATAATATTTCTAATTATTATTACTAAAAATGGTAATTAATTAAAACTATTTCACAAAATCAAAGAGCCTCATTTTTGATGAGGATTTAGCCAAAAATATCTAAACATGTTGGTCAAAAAAACCGCCTAATCTTTTTATTTTTTACTTATTATTTAATTAGGCATTCATGTGGGTCCAGTCTTGGAGTTAGTCTTTTTAACTCTTCAATTCCATCGCGATGTTTGACCTCCTCTTCTCGACCACGCTCAAGGATGGGCCTGGATGATTGCCACAAGTCAGATCGCTGGCATATGCGCTCGTATGCGCGGTTCGTGTCGTCTTCGTTGGACAGCATTACGTTTAGTATAGCACAGTCGTCGCCTTTCATCTCCTCGAGGAGTACCTTTTTCTTTGAGAGGAATCGCTTGGACGATGGTCCATTCGGTACTCGTGCTCCTTGAGACGCGAGCAGCTCTGTAATGTCACGGATGTGTCGTAAATGATCTATCATGTATTCCTCAAGCACTTCGATGCTTCTTTCATCTTTCATGTACTCAACAGCAGTCTTGTAAGATTCAACTGCGTCATAGTCATGCTCAACCAACTCTTGCAAGGCACCAACAAAATCTAGCGATTCGTTCTTTTGCTGAGCAATCATAGTGCCGTAGTAACGCTTTCCAAAATCATTGGGCAGATCACCTACATTTCCAATGGTCAGGCCATCTCTTTGCTTGACCTTGGCATCCCTCACCAAACTGCCATCTCCATGTCGGTATCTATTATTCAGCTGACTAATTACAAATCATAAAAGAATAGGTTTTCAATTGCTTCGGAGGCAGTGGCTGCTCTCACATGGCACGATTGTTTTGCACAACTATTTAGTACAGATAAAAGTGTTTTATTCATATCTATCTATCTATCTATCTATTTTTCTATCTCTATACAATCTATACTATTTATCTTTAGTTTTAATTCATTAGAATTATTCCAGTCAGGAAATAATACTTTTTAAGATTCCTTA
Source organism: Heterostelium multicystogenum (assembly GCA_003667245.1). Taxonomy (NCBI): domain Eukaryota; phylum Evosea; class Eumycetozoa; order Acytosteliales; family Acytosteliaceae; genus Heterostelium; species Heterostelium multicystogenum. The sequence goes on from RCNN01000246.1 coordinate 62,599, forward strand.
AAATTTAATTAATGACAAAAACATGGAATCTTAAATTCTAAATTTAGAAATTTGGATGGAAAATTTTCAATATCATTCATTTACTTATGTATGGTATGGGCATGTTGCTTATTTCTGACAATGTTAAAATTGAATTACATCCCTTTTTATGATCTGATGTGAGGTGTATGTATTTTTAATTGATAAACAAAGGTCTTTTTAATAAAAATCTGTGTTCCATATTGTTTTGGAAAAAATAAAACTGATTATACTCTAAAAGATTTGATTTTAGTGAATTAAAACTGCTGTGGATGATTCATCTTTTGGCAAAAATACATATCTTAATTAATTAGCAGTTTAAATTCATTATTATTATTAATAGCTGACCAGAATGGAAAGCATGAAGATATCTAAGTACTCGCTAGATAGATCAATGAAAGCGTATGGAAATCACAACTATTTCTTTGTACAGGTTGGTAGGTAGGTAGGTAGGTAGGTAATAAGTTACAGGTAGATCTTTTGTTTTTTGACAATTTCTATTCGACATGTTGGACATTGTATAAGCTTCTCTGAACAAGTATTGCAACAATTGTAGTGATTGCATGGCGTGAATAAGGTATCTTTTTGATTTTCTTGACAAACCAAGCACAGGTTTCGTTCTTCAAGTATCTTTGTTATCTCCAATGTTTTCTTAGTCATGGTAGTACTCAAAGCTATTAGTTGCTCAGTTGACAGTTTTTCTAAATCCTCTTTTGAATGATTCCAAAACATTGAATTATTCTTTTAATCGCTCAATTTGTTTCAAATGTTCCAATTTTTAATTTCTCAATTTCCTTTTCATTTGAATCAGCTGATTCATCACTAAATATATTAGCTACTGAATATTTAACTAAAATATCATTATTAGCATATTAGTATATTAGTTTATAGTTCTTATTGCTACTCCTTATGAAATATCATTCATTCAATTGAATCTTAGATACTCTTTTTAAATAGATATCCTATCAAATAATAGAATCCTATTAATATGCATAGTTTGATAAGTTTTGATATAACTGATGAAAAACAGATAAATAGAACAACTGATCCGAAAGCATATGTTAATTTCTTTTTATTAAATAATAATAGCATTTTATCTAGATGCAATATATGTAGTGTAGATACAAATAAATTAAGGTTTAATCAATTGCTGGAATGGGACAAAAACTTAAACTCAAAAGTTTCATGGTTTCTATTTTTGTTTTTTAGATTTTTTGTGACTCATGATTTATCTGATTTGTAGTGGGGATACCACCTAAATTTGATGAATCAAACATTGTGTGTATAATTTCTCTCAAATCAAAGACTATTTAAATATTTATTTTGGATCCTATGACTCATTATAATAGGAAAGTTGAATTGGATATGAAAAGGATTAAAACTAATACTTGAACATGGTGTAAATGTAATAATAAGGTTTAAGTTTACACTTGCACCCGTATATTCGATTCCATAGGGTTGATCACTAGTGCACAAAAAATTTAAATGACAAACATAATCTGGAGAAATGATATACCCTTTCGATTCGGCAATATTAAACTTAACATTAAGGTGTTCTGATGATTTCTTTGGATGGGGATGAAATAGAATTTTAAATGATACAATTATCTGAATAAGTATAGAGTTAAAACTTTCCAGAGTGGGAACAAACAACGTAGGTTGAAGGAAAATATAAGTTGAAGCAAGTTGTGTTGAAGTAGCATTAACTAACTGACAGATATGTTTAACTTAAGTAGTGTTTTTAAATAAAATCAATAAGCTAATTTACAACATACCTAATTTAGAATCTGAGTTAAAAATGGTTCAACTTTGAAATGTGATTTATTAATTTAACAATGACCATTCAGTATTTTTTGAGCGATGTGGTGACTGATGCAACGAGTTGTAAGTTGAGATTTAAGAAAACAAAAAAGCAAATCACACATTGTTTGGACCAAACAAAAACAACTTAAACTGATTGCAGTTAAGAATATGAACATCACTACTTTAGAGTGCACTAGTATTGGTTTGCTCAATATCACACCATCTTCCTTTCTAAACGACGACTGATTGGTTGTGATCAAAAATTAAATTTACATTAATGCATGAAGAAAAGTGTTTAAAACTATTTTAAGTGAACTGATCACCTCGTTAAAAATTAGTAAATTGACTTGAAGAACAATGTGGTTGAGTTTTAAAGGGGATCAAATCCGCAAATGGAAAATGTAAAAGTAAATTTACCAACAAATATCTTTAATAAGTGTGTTGTAACCAGTTTACAATACAAATTAAGCGAATCCAAATTAGATTGATAATGATTGATTGAAGTTTGGACCTGTGTTGCTGCCTTGAAAATAGAGTATAAATAAATGGAATTCCAGGTTTGTTCAAATCATTCAAAACAAATATCCTTGTAATTTAAATACCTATTACAAAGTTATAAAAGTTAATTACTAAAACTATTAAAATGATTGGAAAATCCAATATCACTCCAGCCAACAGCAAGTTGCTCCAAGATGATCCATTGACTGACCAAACCTACGCCACGACCGGATTCAATCCAGCTACCACTACCACCACTCCACTCAGCTATACTTCATGCCGAGTGATGAAGCCAGCCTACAACACCTACACCAAGAACGACTTCAAAGTATTTGGTTACTACACTGACTGGAGCCAATATGATGCTCGTCTCCAAGGAGATATGAGTCCATCCCAAGCTGGTCGTGGTTATGACTTGACCAAGGTTTATGTCCAAGCTGTATGTAGTTTCTTACTGATCCTCATACTTAATATGATTTACTAACTAATTCATCCTATCTATAGTATGATAAAATTATCATTGGTTTCGTAGGTATCCTTGGTGACACTTGGTGAAAAGGCTGCCACAATCAATAAAGCTGCCCAAGATTTCGGTATCACTGTTCAGTGGTCACCAACCTTCACTGATTCATGGGGAGATGTACTTTCCTATATCAATGTTGGTTTCCCAAGTTGGGTCTCCAACGATGCCAAGGCATTGTACAATCAAAACTCATGCCAAGGAGTACTTGGTGGTCTTCGTTTGCTCCGTAACCAGAATCCAAACTTGCGTCTCTCCATCTCAATTGGTGGACAATGTCTCAAGCTTTCCACTTCATGGCCCAATCATCAGCCAATCGTACTGCATTTATCAATGGTGTTGCTGATATTTACACCAGATTCCCAATGTTCAATGAGATTGACATCGATTGGGAATATCCCAGCTGCACCAGGTCACCCACAAAACACATATAACGACAGTGATGCACCAAATTTTGCTGAATTGATCAAAGAGTTGAAGGCCAAGTTTGTTTCCAATGAATCGTTCTGATATTATCATCAGTATAGCTGCCTCTGCCAACCTTGACTCATTGAAGAAAGCCAATGTCAGTGCTTTGTTGACTGCAGGTGTCACTGGAATCAACCTGATGACATACGATTTCTTTGGAACTGGATGGTCAGAAACCCTTGCTCACCAAACCAATCTCAAGACCTATTCAGGATCACAATTCAGCTGTGAAAAGGCTGTCGACTATTTGCTCAGCATTGGTGTTCCACCAAAACAAATCTTCTTGGGATATGCTGGCTACAGCAGAAGCGCCGTTGGAGCTCAAGTTACCAGTGTCAGTCCACTTGCCGGAAGCTACAACATGTCCGCACAACCAACTGGTATGTTCGAGGCCGGTGTCTCTGAGTACTCTGACATCCTTATGAACTACATGGACTTTGAGTCACAAACCGGAAGAAATGGATTCATTCTTTACACTGACACCGTTGCCGATGCCGATTTCCTTGTTCAACCCAACCTCCGGTTTTGTTCCTCTCAATCGACACTCCAAGAACCGTCAAAGCCAAGGGACAATATGTCGCCTCGAAGGGATTGGGTGGATTGTTCACTTGGACCATCGATCAAGATCGTGGTTTACTTACCAACGCCGCCAGAGAAGGACTTGGTTGCACCGCCTCCCAGACTGTTGTCGACATGACCAACATGTACTTCAAAGGAAAGACCTCTCTCTAAACCAACCCTGCTATTCTGAATTTCAACTCCAATGTTGAATAAATAAAAATTCTGAATTGGCTCAGATTTCAACTGATCCGATTTCAGTCACACCTTGTTTGTTAGTTTTTAAAAATTACAAAAACATGACTTTTTTTAATAAAAACTGATCTATATTTTCCTAGAAGATAAAGAAGACATACTAACCAGTTATCTATACAGTTGAATAGAATCAAATCATCTTTGGGATTGAGTTGATTATTAACTTGGAAAATATATATTTTATAAGAATTCAATGACTAGTTGATTCTATTTAAGATAATCACTTGTTAACAAATATAGAAATACAAATATATCAGACTACCAATATGTATCACTATTAATAAAAATAGTTTATTATAATATTTAATTTACAATTTAAATATTATCATTTCAAATCGATTTAATGATTATAATCTTGATTACTTAATCATAATAACATTTATGGCAGCAATTACCAGTGCGAATTTTAGCATATACTCTGCCACCGCTTGATTTACAGGCCTCTTCATCCACAGGTTCACAAGCAATAGGAATGCAAGCATCAATGATACTACCTGATAATAGCAGACTAATACTATTAAGAAAACACAGATTAAATTGAACTTTATTCTCATTCTTTAATGAAATCCTTTCTTTCTGGTGATAAAAATATGAATAGAAAAAATTATTATTACAATTTAAAATATTATTTATATATTCAAATGTATTTAAATGTATATTTTCAAAATGAAATTATTTTATGTTTTTTTGTTTGTAATATTACAACTTATTAGAGGAGGATTGTTGTTGGGTTAGAACATTTAGTCTAAACCTTAATTCAGATCAATATTTTTCTAAATAACCTCTTTGGAAATACTAATAAATGAATTAATAGAAATTTAATGATTTATTTAAAGATACTAATTATTATTATTATTATAACTTTTACTTAATTATTGATCAAATTAGATTTATTGTTACTTGTTTCAAGACATAAATTCAATGAAAATTTTTCAAACTCCTTGTTGACTAAAATTAGAAAAGTGCATTAATTTATGTTCAACCAATTAAAAAAACCATCAATTTTGATTTACATAACTTAATTTCGTATATCTCTAAAGATATGACAAAAGAAATATCAGAGTTTATTATTGATAATAATAATTTGGATCAATTAATAGGTAATATTACATGTGGCAAACTAGAGTATCCTGATCAAGATTCCTTTCTTCTTAGAAATGTACTCTCGAAAAAAGAATGTCAAATAATATTGAATTCATTATATTTATCACCTGATGCTCAGAGTACAAGTACCTTCAATAATAAAGACCATGTAAATACTCATGAATTGTTTATTAAAATATCCATACTAACATTGTTATACTTTTAAAAAAAGGGGTTAAGACTACGAAGGTTCTCTGATGAACTTTCGACCAAGTTGGAAGAAAGAATGGCACCTTTTATACCATTATCCTTGAAAAGGACCACCAGTCATCATGTCTGAAAATATATCATCTAAATTGATAGATTGGAAATTCAGTAGAATATCTCAAGAGTTTAAATTTATTAAATATGGTATGAAAAAATGAACTGAAACATTACTTGATACACAATTTAACAATATCAATTGTTAAGAGAAAGGACAAAAGATTCCCACCTCACACAGACGGAGAGTTTAGGATCTCCAATACAGAACTATCATTTTTGTCCGTGATATTCTTTTTGAATGATGGAGCTAGTGCCACATTTTCAGGAGGTGATTTTTAGATTCCTAAAGAAAGAAGGTATTGAGAAATACACTCCATCAAAACCATCACACCAGAAGCTGGTTCAGTTCTTATCTTCCCACATTACACATGGCATGACTCCACAACCATTGAAAATGGTACTAAATATGTTATTAGATCCAATATCATGTACAAACACAACTAATAAATTCTAAATCTAACTGTCAACTACTGCTGTTGGCTGCTGTTCCTGCTGCTGTTATCTTTTGACGATGCTGCTGTTGCTGCTTTGTTGAGAATATATATTTATTATAATCATTCTGAATTCAATTCCATGAACCTCTTTCGGGGAAGTAGTTTTTCAAAGAAAATACCAAGCGCTTCAATGACGCTCAAATTGGGATTGTCTGGATTTAAACCATCGTTGAGACACACTGTCTTTGGACGGAGACTGTTGATTTTAGCAAACTCTGATGTAACCTTGTTTTAGTCATCTGAAAATCAGTGCGTAGTAGTTGATTCCACGTGGCTCAAAAGTTGCGTAAAAACGTTGAAAACGAATTTGCAAGTAGAGGAATGGGATCTGTAAGTCATTTCACGACGGAATGGGTTGGAAGAAGTGATGGCAAATGCCTCTGGAAGAGTCTGTTGCATCAGCTTTAGAATTCTCTTATCAAAAAAGTTTGCACCGTGCGATGCGTAGTGACGATTGTGATTATCAACTCCCCAAATTCCATTCAAAAGCTCATTGGTATAAGCGATACATCTATGCCATATGTTACTCATTTTTTTCTTTTCCCTGGGGTGCTGTCCACGATGACTTGTAAATAGGCCTGTCCATTATGTTGGATCCCAAAAGTCTTTAATTTTGAACTGTATCGAATCCAATCTATTAATAATCACATTCATTTCTTTCCTTATGGTATTAATCTTGTCTATACGTACTGGTGATCCAACGAAGATGTCGTCATTAAAATAAAGGAAACAATCTGATACTCGTCTGGTAAATTATAAAAGTTTGATTCAATA
>RCNN01000247.1:0-42771 GCA_003667245.1 Heterostelium multicystogenum
TACCAGAGGTTAATCTAAATTTCACCTGCATTCTACGTTTGAATTTTGATAGGATTAATTGTACATATCTGGTTCAAGACAAATTGACTTGCAGTTTTGTCCAATAAAGTTGGGTGATTAGTTAGCCCGTAAGTCAACCACACAACACTATCAAAAAAATATGCTTTGCACAAAATCAATCCTTTAATTAATTAATCAAAACTAAACACAATATTCTTGAAATGTGCAAATATCTTATAGTTCCAAAGTGGTGCTTAACCCTATGTAATGTCTTCAGGGTGGTGTGATTTGTGGTGGTGTGGACCATGAAATAAAGTTTTTGTTGACCACAACAAAACACCAACACCACACCAATTCACTTATCATGAACACTCACGCCACATCAACTTGTCATTGATTGTTTTTGCATTTTTTTAAAATGATTGGTTTCGCAAAGGATTGTGCTTGTTTTTTGATCAAAAAAAAAAAAAAACTAAAGAACAAAGCAACTTTCTATTGTGGAAAATGTGGGTTTTGTGTTGGTGAGATGATTGATGGTTTAACTCATCAAACCATCTAAAAGAAATAAACTCCTTTCCCAATGTTTTTAGTTTTAGTTTAATTTTTGTGTTTGTTTTATTTGGTTTGGGTGTGATTGCGGCATGCACACAACACATCAATTACTTTGTTAGTAACCAAGTGTTGCCGATGATTGTATTCTCATCATACCAGACTTTGTTGAAACCTCTGACTTTTAGATCTGAGAGGAAAAATCTTTATCTTTCTTTGAGCTAAAAGCAGAGGGTATAGATTACAACATCAACGGAACTTAGATTTCCATAAACTACTCTTACCATTGAATCTGTTTGAGGTGGCATTTATATGAAAATAGATAAAACCCGTTAGATGTATGATCCTATTGTTTAAAACGACAACACTACCGAAATGAAAAGTACACACGCGATCTATTGTGTAATCTATCCCAATCGGTAATGTGTGTAGTGTGTGAAGTGTACATACCTTTTGATTCAATATCTTTTACATCTGTGTCACCAAGCAAAGGAATGGTAAAAAAGGTACTCATACTTGTACGAAGAAAAAATACTGGTCTTTTTAGTTACCAACATGCTATCATTGAAGATGAACAGGTGGAAGTTACCAGACTCATTCTCTTCGTGGATGAAATAACGCAGGACAGTTCTCTTACAAAGTATCTGTGTGAAGCCAAAAGTTCCTGTGATTTTTTGATTGACCCGAATAGATTGATTGGTTAATTAATTAATCAATTTTTACATGAAACTCGCTGTCAACAAAAAACAACACTGCAATCAAAACAAACTTTAGGTTGTCGCAAGTTCGCTCCAACAACAATCTACAACTCAATCATGATTTCATTAATTAATTAACTTACAGGAACATTCTTGATCTCTTTTTGGACCTCCAATAGTTTGGATCTGTTGTCAACATTCTTTTTTCTATCGTTTATATACTGGTTGATACCTTTCATTGACTCGTGTGCAGTCTTTATATTCTTATATTCGGTATGGTCTTGTGGGGTGTGGCTTAGAATTTCCTATTATTATTATAATAACAATGAGGGACGGAAACATCATTCCAGATATTAATAAAATACATTTCAAAAGAATTAAACTCTTGACTTACTCTTAACAATAACTCGTATCTTGGAATACGTTGTACTGGCATAATTAACAAACTTTGTCTAAATTCAAATATCTATGAGTGAGGTGATATACAAATAGGTAATAATATAATACATACATATCCATATTTGATCTGGATTTCTTCTTTTGCTCGGCAAAGAAAGAGGCACCTTGTGGTGTTTCCATCATTTGAGTTAACTTGGGAGTGACTTGATCAAAATTATTAACATATTCAACATAAAATCTTAAATATGGGTGCCTAATGATAGATATATTTGCCATCAGTTTCTAAAGCTCAGATTCACTCGACAAAGCTAGTAGCATTTTACTTACAAATTTTAAAAATACATCTCCAACCAAGATTGGGAATTTACTCAATCTCTTCTCTAGCTCGTGGTGGAAATCATTACTGAGTTGTAACAAACTCTTTAGATTTGAGAAAATCTTTCCAATTTCTTCAGACTTGAAAAGCTTTGTGACTTTGGCCTCTACCTCCATTGGAATAAAATAGTACTACCATTACCAAAATGAATTGTAAATAAATTGAGTATCATTCTGTGATCACTGATACATACGTTTTGTAAAATGAGTAAAGAATTTAAAATAGGAAACCTCTGTGCTGTAGACCTCGTTTACTGCACGGTATCTCTTCTTTGCATTCTCTGTCTCAGGATCGTTGGAATGCAACTTCATAGAAACAAGTGTTCTAAACTTGTTTCTTGTTGACCATTTTCTGAAACAACGTTGAATCTTGACTATATCACCAACTTTGTCAGCTCTTTCCATTGAGCTTTGCTATTTCGTTGAGATTGACGTTGGCGAATCTGGGTACTGGCTTTGCAGCTGGTGTTTGTACAACTATTGGTGCTGTTGATGGTGCAACTTGAGGTGTTATCTTGGTAGATTCTGCAGAGTTTTGGGCGACTATGGTAACTGTGCCGGGTGGTGCTCCAGGTGGAAGTGGAGCTTGTCTTGTTGGCATTTTCTTTGCAGACAAGGTAGAAGGAACCACATTAGATGTTGCAGGCTTTTGATTCAAATTGATTGCTGCGACCATGTCTCTCATTGGTTGTAGCGAATCAATGGTAGCCTGTTGTGCTTGAATCTTAATATCCTTCTTCTGGATATCGAGTAACTCTTGTTTCACGCTTTATTGCTTCTTGCTGCTCCTTCAATTTCTTCTCTTCTAACTGACGATTCTTTTCATACTCCTGCTTGAGTGCCATATTTTCTTGCTCCTGCTTTTGCTTGAGCGCAATGATAGCCTCTCTCTCTTTGGCAATCTCGGCATTGCGCTTTGCAAGCTCCTCTTGTTGCTTTGCCAAATCAATTTTTGCGAGACTCAGCCAGAGATTGCTGATGAGTCTTCTCAGAATCAAACTTTTTAACAAGAGAGTCTATTTCTTCCTTCTTCTTTCTCAAAATTTCCTCTTGTCTCTTGATTTCCTCGGCCTTGGCAGCCTCTGCTTGCTTTCTAGCCAGCTCCTCTTCATGAAGCTTACGATTGATTGCCTCCTGTTGCTGACGCAAGATATTTTGTTGCTCGTCCAACTTTTGTTGCTGTTGCTTCTGCTCCTCGATGATAGCACGTCTAACCTCTTCATCGTGTTTTCTAGCCAAGTCTCTTTCTCTTTGCAACTCGTTCATCCTGACGCTTCATTTCTTCTTGTTGCCAAATCAAGATCTTTTGTTTTTCTTCTTCTCCTTCATGTACTTTCTTGGCAGCTTCTCTCTTGAGCCTCTCAACCTCTTCACGTTCTTTTTCCAACTGAGCCTGCATTCTGTCCTGCTCTTCTTTTTGCTGTTGCTTAATGCGCTCCATCTCCAAATTTTGTTGCTCATAGTACTGTCTCCATTGCTCTTCATATTGTCTTTGTTGCTCGTAGTATTTTCTCCATTGCTCTTCATACTCTTCTTTTTGTTTTTGGTATTCCTCTTGTAGCTTTTGTTGTAGCTGTTGGTCATAGGCAGGGTAACCAGCAGTGGGTGGATAATCATAACTTTGGCTATGTCTATTGGCAATCTTTGATGACTCGGCTGACGCTGTAGCCTGTTGATCATAACCAGCGTAACCAGCAGTTGGGGGATACTCATATCCTTGACTATGTCTATTATTAACCTTAGATGGATCAGAAGTTTGAGTTGGAGAAATTTGATGTTGATCATAACCAGCGTAACCAGCAGTTGGAGGATATTCATAGCCTTGACTACGCCTATTGTTAATCTTTGAAGACTCAGCTGAATCATGTGGAATAGCTGTAACCTGTTGCTGATGTTGATCATAACCTGTGTAACCAGTGGTATTAGCAGGCACCGAAGTTGTAATAGAAGGCTGTTGACTGTAGTGATCATATGTTCCTTGAGTAGTTTGAGTGGTGGTATTTTGCTGGTTATACTGATCATAGCCATATTGTTGTTGATGATGCGGTTGTTGTTGTTGGTCATGTGTCTGTTGATAATAGGAATCATATCCACCACTTGGCTGTCTTTGATGTGTATAGGAATTGGTGTCTCCATATCCATAATGAGGTGAAGTTGAAGTTGTTTGAGTTGTAGGAGATGCTCCACCATATTGATTATTATAACCATTATTGTATGGATCAGTTTGATAGCCTGTATTTGTATTTGTACTACTAGTGTTACTGCCATATCCATATGGATAATTATAAGATGGATTTGTTTCTGCCTGTTGTTGATGTTGTTCTTGTTGTTGTTGTTGATAATAGTTATTATATGTATTAGTAGATTGATGCTGCTGTTGCTGTTGCTGCTGCAAGTTTCCACTGGAAGCATATCTTGGGTCTACAAAAGTAGGACCATACAAGTCCTCTACAGGGTGTTCTTGCTGGGGTTGTGGCGGTGTGGCCTGACCATAATATCCCATATTATAGTTATAGCCATCATTGTAACTCATAACTTTAGTATATATTTACAATACACAGTAGTAATCTATGTATATATTATAATATCTATATTTATTCAATTGATTCTTAGATTAGAAAATCGATAACAGTCAATAGTATGTATATTTTGAACACCCAAAAAAGATTAATTTCATTTTACACCACCAATTAAAAATAAATTAATTTCATTTAATTTTGATTATTTTATGAGAGAAATTGAAGTTGTTGACATGAACACACCTGGTGGTAGTCCCCAAAACTTAAAAAATAATGAGAATACATCGATGTGACAGAAGAAGACCTGCTGACATTTGTGACCTTGTGTTGTGTGACATTTTGGCACACGTTTGGTGAAAAATAAATTGCGAAACAAGAGTTTTTTTGGTGAAAACATTGATTGATCTATTATTTATTTAAGAACTTAAAAGAAACAACCCCAGCCAGCTGCTGAGTGGAACGTTCCATCAGCGAATTTCGTTTGCTTGTGCAATAAATTCGAACCTTACACTGATTTGCCATTTTATCATATTACCTTATTACAAGTTGCTATCAAATAGGGACAAACTCAAATTGTAAAGTCGAATAAAGTTTCAGCTACTAAAGAAAAACAAAAGAAACGAATAAACTAAATTTAAAAGAAAGAAACTGAAGAAATAGAAATAAGAAGGTTAGTATAGATAATTTAGAGAAAGTTAATATTGAGTAGTGTAAGAGATAATGGATTGTCAGATACATGATTCTGAGTCATAGGTTTTGCCTATCTTTAGAAGTGTCAGAATATTAAGTTTGTTTCATCATCTAGATCCATTATTATATTACACTACTTCTAAGGAGTCTTACCATTTACAACAAATTAGTTAATTGTTAATTTGAGCAAAGTTGCTCAATGAACAAAAACAAAAACGACGACGGAAGTACGAAAAACACTCATTGGATCAAGAGAGTGACACACTATCGATAATAGGAATAGATTGGATTAGTATGAGGTGATTCAAATGATAATGAAATAGTGATATAATTATTATTATTGATATTTTGTCAGTGTTAAAAAGCTCGTGTGTTATTATCAACATTGTACTTTAGATAATAAATTAAATATCATCATTAAAATAGAATAATAATAAATAATAGAATATAATAATGTTATAATTATATAACTTACATTTCAAATGTGTTCACATAGTTAGAGACTTTGGACCAAAAATAATAGTGATTTGATTTTGAAACGAATCTGCTTTTGTAACGACAAATCAGAAGAGGAAAAAAAAAGTCGAAAGTCTTTAAAAATAAGTAAAAAAATCTTTCGAAGTTCAGAGTTTGTTTTATTAGGAATTTTATTTCTACTTAGGTAGTATTATCTTGCGTGTTATTTCCGAACCTATGTAGATGATCACCTACAATCAGATTAGACATGTATTAAAATGGGAGAGTCAAACCTAAGTGTCAGGAAGTATTTAGTTTAAAGAGTGGATTTTTGATCACAATCTGATTTCTTATTGTCTCAACAGGTAAAAAAATTTAATCTTGTGCTGGGGATTGATTTATTTCAATTTTATATTAATAAATAGGGAAATTCCAACATTGACAGCTTAGCCAAGTGGTTACGGCGACAGACTTGAAATCTGTTCCCTTCGGGGCGCAGGTTCGAACCCTGCAGTTGTCGAAAATTTTTCTTGATTTTTAAAACCGCATGCAAATTTTTGGAAAAAACAATCTTTATATTGGCCCAACCAAGGCAGAATAGCTGATGTGGTATGGTAGTCTGCTTGTGACGCCTTGGGTCGTGGGTTCGAATCCCGGGTTTTCCAGTTTTTCCCCATACACTTCCAGTGAACCCATGAACTTTCAAGTCTGTATGATACCATCCCGCCATGAAGAATATGTAAATTGACAAGCGAAGCCCTCAACTACGTAAACCATTGGTGTACTCTTAAAATCTTCTGTCGCTTCGAAATACTTAACAGTCCACTGTTGAAACACCTTGCTCCAATAATAATAGGCAGTCATGCCTCTATAAAATGATGGTCATCACAACCGGCCTGTGGTTGTAAAAAAAAGAAATCTGTAGGCTTCTAAACCCTACCTTAAATAAACAACTGTATGGTTATAACAACAAAAAAAAAAAAAAAAAATATTGGCCCAAGGCCAATAATTTATTGGTCCAACAATCTGTATGGTGATAAGACACTTGACTTCACTAACATTCCTAAGTTGTCAAGCAAGTACTATAAAAACTTGGTTGCAATAAATTACCATAAGCTCTGTTTATCGCTGACTTCCAAAGGCACTGCTGAACCAGCCACCACCGTTGCTATCAATGAGTTCAAACATTTTCACCATCTCTGGTTGCGATATCCCCAATCTGGCGCTCCCGAGTTCATTTATAGATTAATATTTCATTTGGATATGAATACAAAATACAAAAACAACAAAAAAACAGGAAAACGGGAAAAATGAAAAAAAAAAAAAATATTTCGGACAATCACGACTGTCCCTTTGTGTCGTGAAATATATATATATAGTACACTGTGAGGTTCTGACCCTCACCATTTATTATTTAATTAATAAATTATGATCACCTGGATGATTAAAAAAAAAAAAAAAAAAAAAAAAAAAAAAAACTAAAAATTTATTGTGTTGTTGACATCGTGATTCAATTCCACTGTTTATCTCTATCTCTTCATGTGATCTTTTCATTTTAGATCAATGATAGTTTATTTTGTTAATCTATTATTAGAAACAAGTTTGACATTAATGAAGATATAAATCAGTATCATTTTTATGTATTCAAAAAAAAACACATTTTTGAACATTAGATAAAGATTTCCTACATTTACATCTGATGAGATTAGCTAGAGTTTTTTGCTTATGTACTTTGTGTTTACTTAGTTGAGTCATTATAAAGATTAAGATTTCAGTCGAGATTGCCAGTTGTTTAAATGGAATTTTACTGTCAAAATTGTCTTTAGAGCCATATAAATGACTACACCAGAATAACTGGATCAGATGCAAGTCATCCTACGTGGAAATATTCCAGATGTGTGGGGAGCCTATGAAATGAATTGATAGAGGTGAAAGTGGACCTGGATTATGAGACATAGTTAAAGAGTTCCAAGAATACAAGTAACCACAGCCATCAAACTGAACAGCTCGACTAATATGGACTACTTCCAGACCCACCCTGCCTACACAAACTCTATTTTTATCTCAATCTGAGTTCTCTTTACCTTTTATAAGCTTAAATCAATTACTACTTCTCAACTTATACGATTTAAAAAACAAATACCATTTTATTTCTCTAATGTTAAAGATAGTTTTTCATAATCTGATTTGGACAGTGATTTATAGTTTTTAATATAATTTTGTGTATTATGATCCAAAACATAAGGATAGTTGCAATCAAAGCATTTAAAGTCTTGAATAGTTTTCCAAATTTCCATATAGAAATCAAAATGTATCATCTTTACATTGTTATCACCATAGTATATCGATTGTTTTGAATCCAAAGTAAGTTTTCTACCAATATCTAGTTTTGCAAGTTTCTAATGTATAAAAATTAATAATTTAGATTCTATTCTAAAACTATTTCATATCTTTAATACAAACTCCATATGGAATACATTGATGACCAATAAAATTTTTTAAATGTTCTCTATATGGAAGAAAATCATTCTCCTCAGTAAATAGCTGACACAAATCTTGGTAGTCATTGATTAAAGTGGTGTCTACTCTTGCCCAGGTTTTAGCTAAATATTGGACCGAGTGGTATTTCAAACCATCTAGTATTTCAAAGCATCCATTGAAATTGTGAATTTCTTTTAGGTGTTTGGCAACTTGAATAAACTTTTCGATCACTCTAGTTCTATGTTCTATTTGCTGTTTAGAGATGACTTCGCTAGTTACCCAATTAGAAATCGAATTGTAATGAGAAGTTAGTGTTATGAGTTTTGGAATTCTGTAAAGAATTCTCTCCTGCGAAGGTGCCAAATGGAAAAACTCTTTGTCCTCTACCGATAGATGATTACTCGCTTCGATTAGGGTGAGTTGTCTGGCAATTTCCGAGGCATCGAGCTCCAAGATATCTCTACTTTCAGTAGTTTTCAAATTAGAGTCAGCACCATTTGTTTGGTTTGTTGCATCATCAAAAAAGGGAAGTTGAACCATGGTACCAATTACAGAAGGTGCTGGAGAAAGAAGCATCATTATCCTATGAAAAATCTCTGGACAATCTTTTTTCAGTTTTTGTTGAATGAACCTTGTTATTTTTTCAGAGAGCTCCTGGTTGTCTGTGAAATCGTACCTGTGTTCTTCCAACCATTGTTGGACAATCAATCCAATTCTAGAATGAACCTGCTCATTGGTTGGAAGTGGCTGAATGGCATACTTTCTCTTTTTACAATGATAGCATTCTATCAGAAGATCCAAAAACTCCATTCTAGTCGAATAACTCCTAAAAGATAGCAAGAAGCATGTAATAACATCTTTGTTGGCTAGTTTAGAGAATGCTAAGTGTCGCACAATTGAATCAAGTTTTCCAGCCTTCAATCTTCTCTCCTCAATTCTATCATCAAAGCACAGAACCACGCCATTAATCTCCAAATCTTCTTTAGAATCCCATCCAGGTGGAAGTTCATCTGTTGATGCTTGTTGCTTTCTCTTCAATTTTCTTTTATAGTAGATCAAAAATACTAAAACACCAATAATTGCCAGTACACCAATTAGTACAGGAGCTATGATCCACAGCATAGGTTTTTCCTTGTTTTGCGAGGATACTTCTTCGGAAATTGATTCATTCGTTACATTTACATTGGGATTGGGTTTAGGAATATTAGATACAGATACAGGTTTAGTTGAAGGTTTACTTGATTCTTTGATTAACATTAGTATTGGGTAATTTAAGTTAACTCTGAATACTTACCAGTTGTTATATTCTTAACTAATTCTGATGAATCAAATATGAACTGTTTTGAATACTTGAATAGATATGATGGCGTTGAATTATATCCTTTAATGTTGACTATGAGTGGAAGCGGTACATCAACAATAGATGTATTGTTATTGGGTGGGACTTGACACACAATACTCTTTCCATCATTTGTTGGATAGGTAACATTGACACAAGATATGCTGCTATTAATGGTAATTGAAATAGGATCTCCATTTAATCCAAGATGTTTACCTTTCAAAGTAATTGATCCACCATTATTATCTATTTGACTTATGGATTCTACATAAGGTACTAAGTTGACTGTAAATAATAAATTGTCTTTACTCAAAGATATATAACAATACTTACATATAGTATACTTGTATTGAAGTGAAGGATTGTTCTTTACATTAATAAGCAGCTGATAAGTTCCAGGATTAATAAATAATGTAGATATCGTTTTATTTGACTCTATATCGACGGAAAGGTTGAAATGATTGATCAAGGATGTAGGCTTGAATGATACATCATTATTGACAGTAATATCGATGAATTCTTTGTTCACACCAAAGCTATCACCATTAATGACCATTGTATTGTTGCTTATTAATATATCAGTGACAGTAGGTCCTTTTTGTTTTAGATCAAAGTAAGAATTGCGTTCATTCTCTCAACAACTAATTTCAATAATATTATAGCATACTTTGATAGGAAAACAAGGCATTGTTACCGGTATTCCTTATGTTAACTACAATACTAACATTTCTACCTGCATCGAGTTGTGAAATGTTGGTTGGAAATGGAAAATAGATTTCAGTAGCATCACGATTGGAGCCTGATTGTTTAATTTGTTGGGTCTGGAACTGCAGTATGTTTGGAGTCTGGCTACTAGTTTGTTGCAGATAGTTGCCTTTCACGGTGAGTGTTCCTCCTTCTGTTGGCACACTGGACACATTCGAGATGACCACCGGATTCCAGAAGTTGGTAGCACACGTGGCCTGTACACATCCCTTGATGAGTCCTGCTACGGCAATACTATCATTCAGGGTGACAACCACTTTTGTTTCACTCGAAGACAACACATGCAGCTGCAACGAAGAAGGCTGTGAAGTTCCATTAAAAAATGGATCCACCCTCCATGATGTTGCGGCTAACAACTTATCCCCAATAATATCGGCATGTCCAACATAGTATTGAATACTATTTATAACCTCTTTGTTTTAAAATACTAATATTAGACATCAACTATTCTATCTTGGTAATAATTTTTTAGAGTTGGCAAAAGATTTACTTACGACATTCTATATAGATTATATTTAATAGAATAAAGTATAGTGTTATCTTGATCATCGAATTTAGTATATTTATATATATATTTATATATTATAGAGTTATCTTTTATACTTATATGTTATAATGATTGTTATTGTTTACATTTCAATACATATATCAATACAAGTCAAACAAATACATTTAAACACAACAACAACAATAATAATAATCATAATAATAATAATAGTAATAATAGTTAGGATTTAATCATCTAATAAAATGTATTTAATAGATATTTAACTCATCTTAAGAATAAGATGTACTTGTAAACTCAACCAACGACATTGATTTTATTTATACAAGTAGCTATATAATATTATATAGTATAATAAATATAATCAACTTTAATATAATATTATATAATAAAGACAACTTTATTAGTTTGTTGATTGAATATTGAAAAGTCAACTTGTTAAAATATTTATACATAATAACAACATATAAATCCATATATTAGATTCGAATTTTTACAATAGATAGATTTTTTTGGTTGATCGGTATTAGTATCACAATACAATCAATGTTAGGGTGGTAGATGTACATAAAGATACACAAACACCAATCAATCAATCAAACAAGTAAAAATTGAATTTTCCAACATCAACAAAATAGTAATAAAAAGATAAAATTAATAAATGACTTCAAATTCAATTTTGTTGAATTGTTTGTTATTCCGTAATAACCTTAATTCCATAAAACATTACCTGTTTCAATTTCATCGACTGGCTCACAAGAGCTTTAATTGAAAGATAGATAAATGAATTGAGATGTTTTATTGTTTCTGAGGAATTTTATATTTGTTTTTATCTTCCTCAGTGATCTCTCGTAAAACTTTACATGGATTTCCAACTGCAATACAATTGGATGGAATGGACTTTGTGACGACACTTCCTCCACCAATCACGGTATTGTCGCCTATGGTCACACCTGGTAAGATGGTGACATTTCCACCTATCCAAACATTGTTACCTACAGTAATGGGATATCCATACTCATAGCATCTGCCAAGTGATTATGATTTGTTCAGCATAAAAAGTAAATATTACAAAATAGATGTTTCACTTACGCATTTCTTGTTTCGACATCCAATGGATGTCCAGCTGTATAGACACCAACATTTGGACCAAGCATACAATTTTCACCAAACTTAATTGGTGCACATCAAGGAAACAGCATCCATGATTTGTGTAAAAGTTATTTCTATCATTTTTAATGTATAATTATTATTATTTTTAATTTATTAATCATAATAATGTGTTAAAATTAAGTAACATACCCAACTTCGATGTTATAGCCATAGTCACAATGGAAAGGTGACTCCAAATGAACTTGATTTCCAGTTTTTCCTAAGAGTTTCTTTGTGATAATGGCTCTTTCTTCTCGAAGTGATGGTCTTGTTGCATTTAGATCAAAACACAGCTCTTTTGCCGTGTGACGATCTCTACAAAGTTCTGGGTCAGGGGAAAAGTATAATTGACCATTGATCATCTTTTCTTTTTCAGTTTCATAGTTTTTTGGTTCCATTATTGGTATAATTGTATATTACAATGTTTGGTATGTTTCATATGAATTCTCTTTTAATTATGATTTGGTCTATAAAAACTTAAACCAAATTAATTTTTAAATTAAAAAAATCTTGGTGAGTCATTACCAGAGAGGAAATAGGAAAAATTAACGAATGAATTTGATTGCAGATTCATCATTAACGATTATATATTGTTGAATCTAACTTATTACAAGTTAACCAGGTTGAACTTTTTGTCTTGTATGTTTATAATTGTTGAATCCATAAATTCTTATCCAACTGAATGCAGGTCCTTAATTCATGATTATTTAAAATAGAGATAAAAAATGCATTTTTTATAGGTGGAGAGTTTTTTAAGTGAGAGATTTGATAAATTCATAAATATGTGAAAATTTTACTATTAGGATACCTATTCAAATATTTAAATTTATCATTCTGATTTAGAAACTTTAATAATAAAGAAATACTATTTTTAAAATATTTATACAATTAAGAAAAATTTAATTATGGTAAGTACCTATAGAGGTCAGATAAGAATAATAAAGATAATGTTAATAACACAACCCTGCAGTTGGCAAAGGTTGATAGAAATAACTAATAAGAAAAGATAAGATTAAAAGATAAACTTTTATTATAAGAGGATTAGTACTAATGGTACTGAAAGGCGATTTGTAATAAGAAGAGGAGTTGGTATTTATACTTGTAGAAATGATTCCTTAGAAGAATCAGATATTATTATTATTAGAAGGTAGTTGGAAAGATAATGATTAATGGGTTTAACCCTTATGATTATTTGAATAGGAAGATGTTATCTAGATCTTCTAAAGATCTGGATCAAGAGTTGTTAACGGTCTAGTAGTCTTACTATATAATGATCGTTGTCCCAGCATCTTAGCTCAGAGGAAGAGCGGTGGGCCCATAACCCACAGGTCGGTCGATCGAAACTTCCAGATGCTAAACTTATTATCAACACAATTGTTAAATATGCGCGCAAAAAGAAAATCATTCATTTTAAATTGACAAGCTGTAAAACACGAAGTTCAAAAATCATAAAAATAAGAAATTTATAGTATAAAAACCGAAAATAATCAAATAAACAAATCATTCCAATTAATAACCCTAATTCCTCTATAGTTATAATTAATTATTGTTAATAGATCCTATATATATACGTTTTATGTGTTACTCTTTTAAACTTTTTTTTATTTTTTATCGTACTTATATAAATAATTAATAAGATTAAGAATGGCTACTAAACAGTTATTTAAGAATACAAAGAGGGATGAGCATGATCCAGGAGGGAAATTGGAGTCACTACAGTTGATAGTCGAGAACCAGACAATGGTGTTGTCTAAGGTGCAAGAGGAGTTTAAGGTACACCTAGAAAGAAGGGAAAAAGAGTTTAAAGAACAAATAGAACAAAGAGACAAGGAATATAAGGAACAAGCAACTCAAAGAGAAAAAGCATTTAAGGATCAACAAAATTTTAATGAGGCGTTGTTGGAAAACTTGTTGAAGTTAAATGGAAAGATAAAAGAAGTCGAGGTAGAAGAAGTAGTGAAAGGAGAAGGAAATTGGAGAATTGAACTTAGAGCTGAAGCTCGAGAGTTAAATAAGTTAAAAGAGTTCGCAACTTTCAAACATGAGTTGTTGAAAAGTATTAGAGACATGGATATTAGAGATGACGACCGGAAGAAGTTTTTACTGAGAGCTAGTTTAAGTGAAAAAAGAGCAGTAATTTATGAAGCAGTTGACGAAGAGGCAACTTTTGAAGAAGTTTTAAATAAGTTGGAGGAGAGGTGAATTAACAACACATCAAAGAGACCAAGTAGGAGCTTGTATTGAAAGTCTTGACAAACATGAGTTAAGATTTGGGGTACAACAAAGTGAAAAGAGTTCAAATTCATTAGAGAGCTACATAGCTTTTTGGATGGATAACCATGCAATATCGAGGTTAAGTGATGAAACCAAGAAATATATGTTCTTCAAGAACTTGGTATATGATGATTATAAACAGAAAGTCGAGAAGTATATATTCAGATCAGATTATCGTAGTAAAGGATTCATGGATATGATCGACCATGCCAGAAGCTACATCATGGATAGGAGTTCTTTTAGAGGTCACATTCAGAAAAAGAATTATGGTACCCGTGATCATAAAGAGTCAGTTACTAGATCTGCCGTTAGACCTAGTGCCGTAAGAGAAGAAGGTAAAGAAGGATCGAGATCGGAGTTTAGATGCTACAATTGTGAGGGTATAGGACACAGTGCTAAGGTGTGCCCAAGTAAGTCGAAATGAACCGAGGTTAAGAAGAGTGGAAGGGAAGAGGTGAAGATGGAAGTGGCGTTAATTGATAGCAGTAGTAGCGATCATATTAAAGTCAAGTTGATGATAGGTGGAGTGGAAAGAAAAGTGATAGTCGATACGGGAGCGAAGAAATCCTTTATTAATAATAAATGGATTAGAAGTAGTGATAAGATAGAAACAAGAAGGAATTTAATAGTTAAATTGCCGTTCGAAGAAGGAAATATTAGTAAGATAGTTAATAAGGCATTGTATACGAAGATAGAGTTAGGAAGTCAAATAGAAGTAGAGTTAAATGTGATAGATTTAGACGAAGAAATAGAAATAATATTCGGTACGGATATTTTAGAGGAATTGAAATTAGAAATGGAATTGGATGGAAAGAAATGGAAAGTTAAGATGTTAAGTGAAGAAGTCGAAGTAGTTGATAGAACAATGGATGGGAAGGAAGAAATAGAAGAAATTAGTAATACAGAAGAAGAGATAGTATCCGAAGTAATGGATTTAATTGAAAAGGAAGATTTAGAAACGTTAGAGAAAGTAATAATAGAGAAATTCAGAGATGTTATCGTGGAGAAAGCTCCAGATTTTAGCGTAATTAAGAGAGATAATGATATTAGTCATAGAATAGTTTTGAAAGAAGGAGTAGTAATTAAGAGTCAATATCCATTCAAGAAGTCGTTTAAGGAAGAATTAGATATTCAAAAGAAAGTAGATGAATTATTAGAATTAGGCGTGGTAGAGAAAATAGCGGAAGATGTAGAAGATATTGTAGAATCACCAATTTTTGCGGTGTATAAAAACGGAGAGTTTGATAGATTAGTAAATCAATTTAAGAAATTGAATGAAGGAACAGTAGATTTAGAGTATAAGATACCGATAATAGAAGACGTGTTGAATAGATTAAGTGGGAAAAGAATTTTTTCACTAGGTGATGTGATTAAAGGATATTTCCATGTAGAGTTAGAAGAGAGTTCGAGGAGGTTGACAGCCTTTAGAACGAAGAAAGGATTGTATTGGTATAAGAGGATGGCGATGGGATTAAGTGGAGCACCAGCTAGATTTGCCGAGTTTATGGAATCGAATTTTGGAGATATTGTCGATAATTATTTCGATGATCTCATAGCAGCAGATGATACTGTTTTGGAGAATGTTAGAAGAGTGATTAAGATGTTAATCAGGTGCAGAGAAAGAAAGATCTTTATTAGTAAGAAGAAAGTGAAGTTGTTTAGAAGAGAAATACAGATACTGGGTAGAACAATCAAATTCAATACAGTTAATAGTAGTAACTATAAGACAGAGTTGTTGGATCAAATGTCATATCCAACTAATCCGAAGGAAGTGCAGAAAACGCTAGGATTTTTTAATTATTTTAGAAAATTCATAGACAAATACCCAGAGAAGACGAGACATTTGGAAGAATTGCGTAAACATAAGAGAGAATTTGAAATTAGTGATGAAGCCAAGAAGGAATTTTATCAGTTAATCGGAGAATTGAAACAAACCGTAGATTTGTATTTACCAGACCCGTTGAAGGAGTACTATATTTACACGGACGCGAGTGATATTGGCATTAGTGCAATTATCAAGCAGAAGGATAAAGATGGAGTAGAGAGTTGTTGGCGATAAAGGAGTGTTTGAAGAAGAACATGAAGATACTTTTGGGTAGTAAATTAAAGATCTTTACGGATCATTATAATTTGCTATACTTGAAGGATCAAGTGACTTTAACGAAAGATCAATTGAAAGCACTTGAAGTGTTATCACAATTCAATTACGAAATTAAGCATATTGACGGTGTAAAGAATGTAGGAGCGGATGTATTGTCGAGGTTGAACACTTATAGGATACCTATAGAGTGGGATTATTTGATGGAAGTTAAGGAAAGTTATAAAGGAAATAGTGACGTAGAGTTAGTGAAAGCGAGACATAAAGATACGTGGAGAGAACGTGAAGGTCTATTGTTTATCATAGACAAGGAAGGAAAAGAAAGATTAGTGTTGGTAGATGAAAAACATATCAAAGAGATAATTAGAGAGGCACACAGTACGCCATATTGTGGGCACGGAGATAGTTTAAGAACGTATACGAGAATTAAGGAGAATTTCTATTGTAGGAAATTGTACGAGAAGGTGAAAGAGTTTTGTGATTATTGTGTAGAATGTCAACAAAATAGAATAGAAGTAAAGAAGAAAGCAAATATTCAGCCATTAGAGATAGCGGAAGGAGTCGGAATAGATATAAGTTTGGATTTTCTAGATTTACCAGAGAGTCTAAATGGTTATAATTATGTGTTAGTTGTCGTAGATAGATTCAGTAAATATACAACAATTATACCAACGAAGAAACAAATAACAGCGATAGAGACAGCTAAACTAGTTCATGAAAATGTGTTTACATCATTTGGATTACCGTTATCGATAGTCAGTGATAGAGACCCCCGTTTTACGAGTGAAGTGTGGCAAGAATTATTCCGAAGAGTTGGATCGAAGTTGAGAATGTCTGTACCCAGACATCCCCAAAGTGATGGTCAGACCGAGAGACTGAATAGAAGTATCAGAACGATGTTGAGAAAATTAGCCTTGGAGAAGAAGGAGAATTGGGACGAGGAGATCAAGAATATTCAATTTGCGATTAACTCAACCTATAATGCAACAATTAAGAGATCCCCGTTTGAAGTAGTGTTAGGTTATGTACCGACATCACCTATAAATTTGTTTGCAAAACGAATTAGTGGAGAAGAAAGAGATGTGGTGAGAGAGATAGTTCGAGATTGTTTGTTAGACAAACAACTACAAATGTTAGAAGGAGAAGAGTTAGTGGAGAAGATTGATATCGTGAAAGGAGATTGGGTGTTAGTCAAGGATGAATTTATCAACTTGGATGTAGATAAAGAATCAATTATGAAGTCAGTTAGAAACAGAAACAGAGGTCCATTTAAAGTAATAAGAGTATTCAATAATGGATTAAACCTAGAATTGGAGTTGGATGGTTTCACTAGGAGACATGCAATTTTCAATGTTACCCAAGTAATGAAATTCAAAGTTAATGAAGACAATAACGAATTGGTTGCCGAGCCTGGTCCGAAGTTGGTCAATGGAGAAGAAGAGTATGTGGTTGAAAAGATAATGGGTGTTCGCAAGTTTGGAAAGAGCACACAATACTTAATCAAATGGTTAGGTTACCCAGAAGATCAGTCATCATGGCAATTCGAGAAATACATTCATGCTAAGGAACTGATAGACATATTCAAGAAAGAACAAGAACAGGAACAAGACAACCAGAAACCTAAGAAGACAGTCAAAACTCAAAGGAAGACCTATAACCCGAAAAGAAGACCTACTCTTAAAAAAGGGCAAAGTGTAAAACACGAAGTTCAAAAATCATAAAAATAAGAAATTTATAGTATAAAAACCGAAAATAATCAAATAAACAAATCATTCCAATTAATAACCCTAATTCCTCTATAGTTATAATTAATTATTGTTAATAGATCCTATATATATACGTTTTATGTGTTACTCTTTTAAACAAGCCATCAACTACTTAAACCATTATAGAACACTGTGAGGTTCCCTGCTGACTAGATTCTCTTTTGATGAGCAGTTCAAGAACATAGCCAAAATCAAAGGTCCGGCCTGTCGAGACGTTATATTCCGTTTCTTCGCCCACGCTCTCCCCATTAACCATCTCAGGGAATAGCATAACTGTGTCCTGTGTGGTCTTTCAATAGACTCAAAGCCATATGACCATTATTTCTTTGGTTGCATTGCTCTTTTTGGGTTAACTTTACTATCAAAAATCAAGAATCAATATAGAAGATATTGCGGTTACAATCTCCTAAACTGGTCTATCACTAACATCTCTTTTATAAATACCAAATCAGGTAAGAGAACCAAACTGCCGTTCCTGCATTTAACCGCGTGCATAATCAGAGCCATATGGAGAGTGGTGTCCAACAATCTGTATGGTGATAAGACACTTGACTTCACTAACATTCCTAAGTTGTCAAGCAAGTACTATAAAAACTTGGTTGCAATAAATTACCATAAGCTCTGTTTATCGCTGACTTCCAAAGGCACTGCTGAACCAGCCACCACCGTTGCTATCAATGAGTTCAAAAAAAGACTGGAACATTTTCACCATCTCTGGTTGCGATATCCCCAATCTGGTGCTTCCGCGTTCATTTATAGATTAATATTTCATTTGGATATGAATACAAAACAAAAAAAAAAAAAAAACAGGAAAACGGGAAAAATGAAAAAAAAAAAAAATGTATTTCGGACAATCACGACTGTCCCTTTGTGTCGTGAATATATATATATAGAACACTGTGAGGTTCTGACCCTCACCATTTATTATTTAATTAATAAATTATGATCACCTGGATGATTAAAAAAAAAAAAAAAAAAAAAAATGTGAGGTTCTGACCCTCACCATTTATTAATTAATTAATAAAATAGATCACCTGGATGATTAAAAAAACAAAATTAAACCATTGGTGTACTTAGAATCTTCTGCCACCTCGACGTACTGTCAACTGTTGAAACACATTGCTCCAAATAAAAGGAAGTCATGCTTCTATAAAATGATGGTCATAACAACCTGTTGTATAATAGAAATCTGTAGGATTCTAAGCCCTACCATAAATCGAAGTTATTTTACATTAAATTTCAAACGTGGAACTCCCCATCCATTAATTGATTAATTTATCTTTCTAGATATAAAAAAGGAAAATATTATTAGGACTATGATGTCCTTTGTGTAGTGAAATATATATATAAACTGTGTTATAACTTTCACCATTTATTATTAATTTAATCTTAATTGTATTAACAATTTTATGGTTAAGATATTGAAATTGAATAGTTACTGTCACAAACTTTAATAAACACTTATTTGATTGCTCTTACATTGTTTTGAATTCATCACGAAAAGATATTTATTAAAAAATAATACCAGTGAGATAAGACCGTTAAAAATTAAGGCAAAAAGCATTTTCTATCAAATTGAACTCTCAACTTAATTATTTCTACACGTATACTTAAGTATTTGAACTATACTAGAATATAGTCTTTTAAATAATAAATAAATAATTTATTAATTTTTCTCATCTAAGTTTGTTGTTGTTGTTTTTTGTTGTACTATCTCAAGATATTTATAAATAGTTTAGTTACAAAGTAATTGAAATGTTAGAAAATTAAAAAACAAACTAAACACACTGAAGTGACATTTTGTATTTATTAATTTTTTAATTTAGTGTTTTTCATTAAAATCTATTTTAATAGAATTTGTAGTTTTACTATCATATAGTTTAGTATAATATAGTATAGTAATACTTTATATTAGTTAAAGATAGTACTATGGATAGATTCATTTCAGAGATTGAGAATACAGTGCCTATTGAGGTGGTCATTGTTGACCAAGACATCATTAAAGAGTTGCAATGCGGTATATGCTTACAGATTATCAACAAACCAAGGCAATGCAAGAACGGCCACCTCTTCTGCATGGATTGCATCATGCAGTCGTTGAAAAAGATACAGGAGTGTCCAGAGTGTAGATGCTCATTGACTGTGGAGAAACTATCGAGATCTCTCTTTGTAGAGAGACATCTGCGCACACTAAGTGTAAGTTATATTATTGTGGCAATATGAATGAAGCTAGCTCATTATGAGGCAAAGGTCCACAGGAATAACGGTTTAACATTTACTCTTTGATATAATAAATTGGCTATTATTAAATAGGTGTTTTGTAAATATCATTTTAAATATCAAAAGCCAACTGGTTGGATTGTTGATGAACAAGGTTGTAATGAAATATTGTCTCTTGAGAACTCGGCAAAGCATGAGAATATATGCGAGCATAGCTTTGAGTATTGCAAATACAGCAAGGAGTGTGGTGTCATCAGGAGAAAACTGATGGAAGCGCACTACCTGGAGTGTCCCAGTCGTCCTATCCAATGCCAACACTGTAATCTAGAATTTATATCAACAGAAATAAATGTAAGTTGCAACTTTATTCAATCACTTCGAGTCAGCTAACCGATAAATTTAGAACCATATGTTAGAATGTGATATGCTAAATATCGAATGTGATAAATGTGGTGCACAGTTGATAAAGAAAGATTTTGAAAAGCATAAGCTGAATATTTGCCCAAATTACCATATACAATGTCCGTTTTTCGAGTCTGGATGTATGGCAACAGTAAGTAATAGTTAGTAACTCTCACTATCTTCATTTATTTATAACCAATGTCTTTTCTTAGGTTGACAGGAAAGATCTTGAACGTCACATTGAGCAATCACTATCCCATCATCTACTGTTGATGAAAGCACACTACACCGATACCATTACAAATATGAAAAAGGAATTTACAATGCTATTAAAAGACAAAGATGATAAAATTAAACAATTGGAAAAAATCAGTCAATGAAAAGAGTAACTATCTATCAATCTCATTTATCTATTCAGCAGGATTACGTTGTCAATAAGCAAATCTAACGTATGATACTTAAACTACTAGGTGATTGCAGTAAAAAAGGTAGAATGGTGCGTTAAAAACTATAGTGTATTAAAAAAGAAAGGATATATTCAATCGGAAAAGTTTACAATAGGTGGATTTCAATGGTTTATTGGATTCTACACTGATGGCGACTCCAACGACAGCAAAGGATATATTAGTATTTATTTATTTTTAGACACCAATCATATACCAAAAGGCAAGAGTCTGACACTGGAATACTATCTAAAGTTTTTCAATCAGCGAGATCAAACTCAATCGGTCAAGAAAGACTTTAGAACGACTTTTCCAATCAAAGGTGGCCAGGGCTGGGGTGACAGAAAAGCAATCAGGGCGTCAGTTTTAGAAAGCAATGGATTCATCAAAGATGACACTCTTTTGGTGATGACTTCAATCAACGTTAAAAAGACCTGTTGGACCATTGAAGAATCAGACTCCTAAAGCCTCAAGTGCCTAATTGCCGGTAATTCAATTCAATCCACGTCATACCACATGTACATAGCAGAAACTCAGAGTTGGTCCGCATTGCTTTTACTCTAATTGTTAAAAATCAGCAACAGCAACAACAAGTGTGTCAGTCCCATAAAATTCGAAATTTCTAAGTAATAAAACCAAAAACTTCAAATTCGGATCAACCACAATATCAACAAATATATTTTTTTATAAACAAAGTACAAACAACAAACAAACAAACATTCACACAATTAACATAACATCATTTACATACTATACTATAACACCTATACTATTGATACCTTAGTCAGATAGATATTAATGATATCATAATACTCTGATACGTTGATATCATATATCTCTAACTATGGTTATATTCCAACCATTTTCGACACCTGCCTCCCAAACTATTTATTTAAACCATCACCAGCACAATAGCAACGTCAATCAGAATCTATTTAACCAAAACTTTGTACAATACCAACAACAGCAACTACTGCTACAACATCAACAGTATCAACAGCAGCAACAACAGTTATTTTACGATTTACAGCAGCAGCACCATAATCAACAGCAAGAACAACAGCAGGAGCAACAAAAGTACGACACAGATTATATTATGAACGAAACTAGTAACAATAGCGACAACATAAAGAAACGAAAAAAAAGAAGAGATTGTAAAGCTACTGCCTTTGCTTCAACAGAACAATCCTTTTGAATCTTCGTCTTTTTCATCATTTCAAAATACAAAGTCTAACGATGGTCTAATTCTATTTCAAAGCCATGATTCTTCACTAGCCAGTCAACATTTACACCACCAACAACAACATCAATTTTATCAATCTAATCAACCTGCGACATTTACTTTGCAACAATCACAGGTGAATCAGCCTGTAGATAGCCAGCAAAGTAATTATTCAAACAAACGACATCAATTTCAAGACCAAGATGGAAGCATAAAGTTCAATCAAATTACACCATCATCTACAAATGAGAAAAGCTACACCGATCAAATCAAAGAATCATTGTTATCACCTGAATGGAGATCGCATCTCTCCAAAGAGTTTTGACAAACCCTATATGAAGTCATTATTTGAATATTAGAGGCAGAAAAAGAAAGTGGAATCATCATATACCCTCAAGTCGAGTACATATTTCATGCTTTCAATCTCACCGAACTGAGCAAGGTCAAGGTGGTCATTCTTGGGCAAGATCCATACCACGGAACCGATCAGGCAAATGGCCTGTCGTTTTCAGTAGGTGTTAAAGGCAGGCGTCCACTACCACTCATGCCAGCTGCCATCAATAACATATTCACTGAGCTACAAAATGATCTTGGTGTGTGCAACAATGTTGGCCACGGAAACCTCGAGAAATGGGCGAGACAAGGTGTATTGCTTCTCAACACATGCTTGACAGTGAGAAAAGGCACACCCGAGTCCCACAGCAACCGTGGATGGGAAACCTTCACAGAAGTCGCCATATCGACACTCAACAGAGAGCGACAGGGAATCATATTCCTACTCTGGGGCAAGCATGCACAACAAAAAAGCATCCCTCATAAACTTTGACAGACACACCATTCTCACGGCATCTCATCCCTCCCCATTCTCGGCTGCTAAAGGTTTCTACGGTTGCAAACATTTTAGTATAGTAAACAACCTATTAGCACAACAACAAAAGGCATCACAGGCGACAAACAACCATTCAAACAACACAGCCATCATTGATTGGGATTTAGATGAAAAAGGTGCTTCAGCAACAGATAACAACGACAATAATAGTATCCACAATGGAATGATAACAAAACAAACACCACCACAACCACTACCAACAACACCACCTTTCAATTCAAATAATAATGAAAAATATAATAGTAATAATATAAATGCAAATAATAATAGTAATAATAGTAATAATAGTAGCAATATTCTTATAAAGAAAAGCAATAATCATATTTGTAACAACAACAGCAACAACAATGGCAATATCATCAATATTACCAATATCAATAACAGTAGATGATAATCATAATCCTATAATTGTCAAATATAATAATAATAACAATAATAATAATATATAAATAAATATTATATCTACATTTGTAGATTAAAAATCATATCCTATCATATCATTATGATAAATCAGTGTTGTAGTAGCAGAATTGCATAGAATGCAACAACCACAAACAACCCTTATTTATCACAGTATTGGGTTTGGAAAAAATCAAAGATTCAAATCAAAAACATTCATTATTTTTATAAATTTTATTGTTTTTAAAAGATGGTGAAATTTAGTTGTTGTTTGATTTGTATGTCATTTTTTAGTTTATTCATTAATTCATTACATTCAATCATCATATTTCGAAATTTCACAATAGCTTATTGACACCTATTAATATCCTATCCTATCCTATCATATTATTGAGCCACTTGTTATTGCTATTATCTTAGTAATATTACTAAGCTATACTAGTCCATACATTCCCTTCTCTTCTATTATTTATAGATAGTTAGAATTAGATAGATTAATAGTGATAAATTAAGATATCAAGTCAATTCATTCAGTATTCTCTCTTTAATTGTTTATATATTTATATTTCTTAATAGCTTTATATCAAAAACCTTTATTTCAAATCTAAATTTCATTTACTATTTCTATTTCTAGCCTTCATTGACATTGAAGACTTAAATTGAAAGACTGGCACCCCAAAACACTTTGCATTATAGGACATTGGTATTTGTAGTATTACCAGGTGATTGAACGTTTGTTTTGTTTGTTTTTTTAGCTAAAAATCAGTTAGTTAGTAGTTTAGATAGTATACGTATTCCAATCAATAAAATGGATAACAAAATTGTTTCAAATATATTTGGAATTGCAGGTGCTATTATTTGGTCCATTCAATTAGTGCCACAAAGTAAGTAAACAACACTTCCAAAACAATCCAATCAAATCATAAATTACCAAGTTATACTAATATTTTCTTTTCTCGATCAGTTCATCTTAATTATAAGCGAAAGAGTGCAGATAATCTTTCTCCACTCTGCTTTTTATCATGGTATATCTGTGGTATTTTCCTGGGTAGCTACTTGATTTTCGAAAGGGAAACAGTTGCCCTCATTATTCAGATATTCTCCTTCTCTTTCTTTTGCATTGTCTTGCTTTTCCAGATTATGCACTACCAAAAGTAGGTGTTAGTCATATGAAAATAATGTTGATCAATTATTAATATACATTTGTATTGAAAAGAAAAAAGCCATTGATGAGCTTGGCAGCTATTTTTGTAGCGGCACTGATTTTGTCTGTGGTTGTAGGTGGATTCGTCTACTTGGCAATGGGTCATATGAATAAGCGTAGAGTTTCTATTTTCGCTTGCATTGTATCAACAACACTCATGGCACTTGGTTTCTTTCCCCAGATCTATACCATCTATCGCTCAAAGTCTGCAGTTGGTATCAGCAAGATTTTCATCTGTATGGATGCATTGGGTGGTGTTTTCTCTATCCTTAGTTTGGTTTTCCAATTGCCATTCGACTATTTGGCTTTCATCACGTATGTAGTTGTTCCAATTTTCCAGGTAGTCATGTTTACTATGGCTCTTTTCTACGAGAGAAAGGCAAAGCGATATGAAAACTTCAAGGATCATCCAGTGGAAATGACAGAGACTTCAGATAACAAAGTCGATGAAGAAGCTGCCATCAATGACAATGAAAAGGTTGCCCTCAACGCCCAGTACAACACATTTGCCGATCCCTCCCTATACAAACCACTTTCAAGCTCCAACGACAAGTCCGAATTGAATGAACTTGCAAAGCCTTCGATCACCACCAGCTTAATTCGATCGTCCTACATAATTTCCCAGTCTGCTCAAATTCATGAATTTGACCATATTGTTCCAGACTCAGAGTCGGACTCTGAAGAAGCAACTCTCAAGCAAAACATGGTCCTCAATCAGACATCATCACTCTTGGGCCATCCAGTGAACTGAGCAGTTCAATGTGTTAGTGTCCCTCGCAATTCCGAACGATAAAACAGCTTGATTCCAGTAACAATCCAACAGTTTTTGTGGGGTATTTCAAAAACACCTGAACTAAACTTAGTTTTGGTTTAAAAAAGACAAAAAAACAACAAAAATATCAAACACAAATCAACCCCACATTCACACAATGATCAATCAATTATACAATTTTTCACACTCAAAAATAAATCACCAAACTTAAATGTGTGTCGCCCCATTGAAAAAAACAAACAAGATCCAAAACCATAAACAGTTATTTTTCTATTTTTTTTAATTTTATTCTTTTTTTTTCAATAAAAAACCCTCTTTTTTTTGTCACTAACATAATTATCTTTAGGATGTTTCAGGTGCTAGCAGCTTCTTTTTGTATTATTTAAATATATATATTATATATATCATCAATCAATCAATCAAATTATATTTCCATCAAACCTTAATTGAGTTGTTTGGATCCACACATCACAATCAACCACCTTGTAAAAATACTGTTACTATTACTACATTGTTACAATTACTATAACTACTACTTTTTAATATTTGTGTTATTTTTAAAATATAGTCTATTTATTTTCTATCAAAACCAATTCAAACTATCAAACAAGCATTTAACAATCAGTCCATCCAATCCTACCAAAACCAAATCAAATCCAATCAACCAAATCAAATATTTCCATATCACATTTCTACTTAGTTTAATATTTTTTTTTGTATATAATAGATTAATATCCATCCATTATTATCATCATCAGAAGCAAGCAAGACAGGATCAACTGTTGGAATCAATAAACAGTAAATAAAATAATACATAAGATTGTAATATTTAAATATACCATTTCAGTCTACAAATAATTAATAGGCATCTCATCATCATCATCGTCATCATCGCCATAATTAACAACACAGCAGCAGCAGAATAGCAAGTTAGAAAAATATATTGTAGAATCATCAATCAATAAGTTTTAGTCGGTAACTTTTTATACATTTAAACTAGCTTTGGTGATAATTGGGGGTAAGTATCTGTTTCATCATGCTTTAAATAGCTCATCATCATATGATTCACATCAGCAATGCAGTCTAATTCATCAAACAATACAATCACACTAAACAATACTCAACAAATAATCAAATAAAACACAACACATATATGGAAGTAATAAAAATCACACCAATCACATTTTATTTTTGAAATTTACACACTGTGCTTTACACCATCAGCACTACCACTACAAATACATCATCTAATCACACTCTTGACATCAAATAACAACCACCACTATGTCATTTTCGACGGTTTTCTCTTTATACAAATATCTAAATATCAGTCTTGTCGTTCTGCATCACCAAACAGAAGACAGACAAGCACCAGCTATCCAGCAGCAACAAACTAACAATCAATCAATCCGTCAATTAATCAATTAATCAATTCACTGGACAAGAATATGATCATATAAAATCATTATTATCAGAATATAGAGATGTATATATATGAGTGTAAAAATCGAAAATGGTTCATATTGGTGATTACCACACAACTTATGCACAATCAATCAAAATAACTATGCACACACACAACAGCAAAAATTAAAATTAGCAACCATCAACAACCACCCGACGATGTCTTTTAAATAAGATACAGAGAGATGGTCGTTGATTTACTGCAACCACCAAAGGTGGACACTGCTGATGCTGATTTTGGTGCTGATATATCTGTTGTTGCATCTTTTTTCATCACCCAGCTTTACACCCCCTCTCGATGACACGAGCAAGGGGAGCATGACAAAAAAGAAAACTAAAACGATGATGATGAAATAGATTGAGCAACAAAGCAACCACCTCAAAACAATAGTTTACCAGTTGAGGAAACTACTACTATTCTTATTGCCATTACTAACAATAATAACATTATTCTACTTTACTTTTATTGAACTAGTGAATCAAATCAAATCAAATCAAATTAATCCAAACAAAGCCAAACAAAGAATTATCGTCTAAACAAGCTCAATAGAAATAGAAATAGGAATAATAGCTATAAACGCTAAATGGAAAAATAAACAGCAGTGAAGACCATGATTGATATTAAATTTCAACAACAGCAACAACACCAGACGACTTTAATGGATAGTAATTCGATGATAATGGCAACCAAGGAAATTTCAACGGAATTGGATGTGGAGTTGGAAATCGAGCTGGAAAAAGAAAAAGAAACAATCCGGCTTGGAAGTGAGCAAATAGAGGAAGAAAAGGAAAAGAAGTCGATAGGCGACTGGAAAAGAGAGTTAAATAAGCAATTGGCTGCCAATCACAATAGTTTTTACACCAAGTTCACCTGGACTCGTTTATAGCTTTACAAATAACAAACCACCACACAGACCACTTCCAAAGCCTGGGCAACAACAGAACTCACCAAAATCAACCTCACCAAAACTCACATCATCGACACCAAGCTCGCCAATTCTCATTCCAACTCCAAGTTCGCCATCATTGGCACAAGAGACCAACTCTGTCAGCAGTCCTGTAGCCTCACCATCCGTTTCCTCAAGAAAAGCAACACCAAAGCCAGTTTCTGTTCATCTGAAAAATTTCAGAACCAAACCACTGCCCCAGAC
Source organism: Heterostelium multicystogenum (assembly GCA_003667245.1). Classification (NCBI taxonomy): domain Eukaryota; phylum Evosea; class Eumycetozoa; order Acytosteliales; family Acytosteliaceae; genus Heterostelium; species Heterostelium multicystogenum. The sequence goes on from RCNN01000247.1 coordinate 28,233, forward strand.
TCCGCCTCAAACACCACCACAACCAGCTAGACAACTTCCACCATTACCTGTACAAAATTATAATCATCCCCAAACACCATCAACACCCACAACAACCATCGATCAAGAAGAACAAGAACAACAACAACCACAACAACAACAAAATACTTATAATTACCATGAAAAATTCAATGTTAAATGACGAAGAGGCTATTGACAATAGTAGCAGTAATCAAATAACAGAGTTACCGATTGTTCCAAAATTAGATTTGAATATTCCACTCAATGGCCATCATGAAACAAGCAGTAGTAGCGGTGGGGAAATCATGTCGCCACTCGACCAGAGCATAGATGAAGCTCACAACAATATTATTCCTTCAAAATCGATTCCATCAGAGATAGCTCTACTCTTACTGTTTTACATCAATAACACCACTCAATCGGCACCATCTTCACCTACCATCTCAAGTAACAGTGGTAGTCATCCACCCTCAGGCAGCACAACCACTGTTGTTGGTGGTTCCAGTTCACCAGCATCCAAGCTACACTCGTCAGGCGAGAGAACTCGTCCCCAAAGCACACAAATCAAAAACCTTCTATGGAGATCAACTCCCAACATTTCACAGATTTCGAACACTCCTCCTTCATCACCAGGTGGTAGCCAGCAACAGTCACCATCGTCGCCACTTTCGCAACCAACAAACTCACTGCAGAATCACACCCGAATTGACAAGATTTTCAAGTTTTCACCTTGCTCTACAGTTGACGAGGTGCTGGCTCTTGTCATCCCAAATCTCGTCCACCACAAAGGCCTACAGAAAGCAAAGCACACTAGCAACGACGAATGGGAGCCAACCGAGTTAATCTACACCGACGGAGCTCAGCAGCCAGATGTACAGCATCATTACAGCTTTGCATTGTTCCGTAGGGACAATCCACTTGTGCCACTGCACAAAGAGAAGACCCTGCTGGAGCTGGGCCTGCAAGAAATGGAGACACTCGAGTTGAAAACAATCATGCTCAACATCCAGTTTGTCAAGATACACATCCCATGCTTCTCCGAGGACCAGCACCCAGCCAACACAACTTTGAAATTGACGCAGTTCACATCTATTCGTTCGATCATTCGAAAGCTATATCTCAAATTCCACACCTCCATCGATGTCTCACAATATGGCATTTTCCTCCAGAAGAATCCGTCAGACCCAACCGAGATACTCCTCGATGAGGATGAACTTTTCTCAACATACCACGTCAACAGCCAATCCATTCTTGTCTTTAGAAACCTGTCGTCGCTCACCGACACTCTCATCATTGAATCAAAGTCTTTGCAATTGCGCTTCTTGGTGACGACAGCAAACTCGAGACGTAATCATCTAGAGATCAACTTTGACCCAAATACACCTGTGTCAAAGGCCATTAAAATGACAGGACTGAGAGCAGGACTCTTAGACAGTGCCAACAAATGCGGATTCTATTTGACGCCATCCGAGGATGACGACGATGGTTTCTGGATGGATGAAGATCAACTTTTAGAATCATATCATCTTCAAAATCAAGTAAGTAAACAATCAAACAATCAATCAATCATCATTAGTATATGATGTCACCATTCATATTGACACTCGTACTTTGCTACCATTATAGACAACATTGGAGTTTAAACAAAGATGTAGAAAGTACACTGTAATTATAAAACCAGGAGACAGAAAGGCTATATTTAAATTCGACCAATATACAACGGTGCAATCGTTGTTCAACATATTGGTGTTTAACGAGGGAATTGCTAATGTAAAAGACTATTGTTTATCATTTAAAGACAGCACTACAACACTTGATATGAATCGTTATCTTTGGTCGTATGATCAAGATGTAAGTAAACAATCTGATGGATAGATATCAAGTAGTCGATGTGATAGGACTAATCTGTGCTTAATTAACCACTTGTAGAAGGAAATAGAGTTTAAGGAGAATGCAAACCGATTGTATATATTTGGAAAGGATGGAGAACAGAATTTGGTGTTTGTAGACTTTAACGACCCTATTGAAGATGTTTGTAAGAGGCTGTCCAATCATTTAGGATTCAGAAGAGAGCGAGCCTACACGATAAAAAGACTTGGTGATGCTGAGAACGACTTGGACACCAAGCTTTCTTTGAAACAACATGGTGTACAGCCCAATGATCGTGTTGTAATTGAGGTTGAGCCATCTAAAGTGGCACCTGGAGAGTCGCCCAGCTCGTCAGTAGGATCCACTAGCTCACTGGCATCGTTGGCGGCTTTGGGAGATCAACTGGATGAGCGTAACAATGTAAATATATGGGAAGAGCCACCTGATTCACCTATGAATATCGTTTATTCAAAGACAAAGTCATCCAATGATCCTTATCCACCCATCGATGCCGGTACCTTGAACAAGCTAATCATTCGTCTCACCTCGGAGAACACCCATGATCTCATGTTTATGAAGGCACTGCTCATGACCTACTCATCATATACCTCGGCACATGTGTTGCTTTCAAAGCTATTCGAGAGATTCCGTGTGCCCAACGACGCCGACATTGACGAGCGTGAGAAGCAGTCGATTCAACTGCGTGTTGCCAATGTCATCAAGTACTGGGTTGAACACCACTACGAAGACTTTGGCTTCTCAACGACCAAGCTCATGGTCGACTTTGTTGACACTCACATGATGCAAGCATTCCCACAACTGGGTAACCAGATTCGTGGATGTATCTTGAAGCGAACCTGCGGAATTAAGGGTGAGCTTGCAAGAACAAGATCCAACGGAACATTGACTTCGCCACGACCCATTCAACTATTGAATAACAGCAATAACAATAACAGCTTAAGCAACAGTACCGGTAATATTGGTACACCAAATGGCAAGAGTCTTAAATCTTCGTCAGCCAAAAAGATCAAGAAATCCAATCACAACAGCTTGGGCAGCAGCGGTGTCATGGGATCACCAATGTCTTCGAGTCCAAGAAAGAAGCCCGAGATCAGAACCAAAGGAATCAAGAATGCCAGATCTATTTTCGATTTCGACGACGAAGAGATCGCTAGACAATTGACGCTCTTTGACTTTATGCTCTACAGCAACATCAGACAAACAGAGTTTTTGAATCAAGCTTGGAACAAACCAGCGATTGCAGCTCGTCGATCACCAACCATTCTTCAAATGATCAATCGTTTCAATGAGGTTGGCCTTTGGGTAGTCAAGCTTATTCTCGAACCAGAGAGAGTAAAGACACGTGCCAAGCGTATGGAGAGAATTATTAGGATAGCAGAGGTATAGTATCTACATTGCATCGCACGTGCACAGTTGAATGAACGACGATTACTAATGATCATTGTTTACTTTTAGAAACTACGCGAGCTCAAGAATTATAATACGTTGATGGCTTTCTTGGGTGGATTGAATAACTCTGCCATTCTGAGACTAAAGTTCACCCAATCATTGGTTTCAAAGAAGTATCTTGAGATCATGGAAGCACTAGAGAAGGAAATGAGTTGTGAATCATCCTACAAAACCTACAGAGAGCTACTTCATAATACTGATCCCCCTTGCGTACCTTACATGTAAGTATTAACACTCCATTCATGATGATAATCATTACATGTGAAGCAATCACGATAACTAACATTCTCATATGCTATTCATTATGACAGTGGTGTATATCTAACAGATTTGACATTCATCGAAGAAGGTAATCCAAACATTATTGGCAACAATCTTATCAATTTCTCAAAGTACACTCTTTTGTACAAAGTGATTTCTGAAGTACAACAATACCAGTGGTCAGAGTACAACTTGACATACGTTCCTATCATTCAGACATTCATCAAGGATCTCAATTCGCCAACAACAATAGCTGAACTCTATCAAATATCACTTCAAAAAGAACCAAAAGGTGCTCAGAAATCCGACATCTTTTAACATAACAACAACAATAAACATTGTTAATCAATCATAATATAAACTTTACAACCAAATTTAATTTTTACTTCCATATCAACAATATTTGAATCTATTAACAAAACAACAATAACAACAATAATAACAACTACTACTTCTACGACTACAACTATTCAGTTGAATATAATGGTATGATATGTTGAACATTTAAAACAAATTTACTGTTTTCTGAACTTTAATATATAATTATTGATAAAAGTAACAATAACAATAACACCAATGATACATTGTTTGTTTTGGTAAAATTATTATTATAACTAAATCATTATTATCATCATAATATATATAGTGTTTAAAGCATGAGGTGGGAAGTTGGTTAGGTGTGTTGTGTGTAGATTGTGATTGGATGATGGAATAGGAATTGTGGTGGTAGTGGTGTGGGTATTGGATAGTAAAGTGATGTGGTTGGTTTTAAATATGCTACTGTTATAGCAGTATTTCTCTTATTCTCCTCACCACGCCAAACACATCATTGTAGTAGTTGAAGTAGTAACAGTGGATAGATTGTACTACCACCTCAACTATGACCACTGATGGTTTGTTTAGTTTAGGGAAGTGTGCAGATGCTATTTGTCAGCACACAGATATCAATAAGTTGTTATTAGAATAGATTTAGTATTATAGAATGAATGTCTTTTAAGTCACCATATTATGTTATACTGATTTATTCGCAAGCAAGTGCAAATTGTATTTATAAATTAAATCCAGTGTTGATTTGATGATGGTAAGGAAATCAAATTTATCAATTTAAAAATAGATATAACAAATACAGTAAACACTTTCTAAATTCTCAGCTAGTGGCAGCGACAACAAAAACAGCAGCAGCAGCAACATCAACAAACTACAATTTAATATTATCAATACCTATCAAATTTATTTACTTTAACATCCAAAGTGTTTGGATTAGCACTGAAGTGTTGTCATTGTTGTTGTTGAAATAAAAATATAAATTATATGTATTAAATTAGGTTTCATCATCAAAACATCATCAATCCTTTCACTATTATATTATTATAATCCTCTATTAAACTCAATTCCTTAATTACTATAATCTATTTTATTCATATAATAAAATAGTTATTTCTATTAAAAAATGTTGTGCTTGGATCATACAGTTACTCTTTGGAATAAAGAAGAAACACAAATGGCTCCAAGAGATATTCAGAAATATCTATAAGGATGTCTCTATGCTCGAGCTTCACCAATTGGGTGTACGAAATGGTCAATGCTCAGTCACCCTTATCCAATCTACTCCAACACAAGATGAGTCTGACCGATTAATGAAAATGGCAATTAATTCCGATGGAAAAAATTTCTGGAATGATCGGTTGGTACGATATCGCCGATTCCGATGAGAAGGCTCTTGAGAGACTGAAGGAGAGATATAATAAATCCATTTTACGTGAACAACAAAGACCACTTCTTATTGGAATATGTCCAATGATTGATGATCTCCAAGAGGAATGGTTAGTGTCCAGAGAAGTTCGACCACTCATTAAATACATGATAGAGAAAAACTTGATTTTTGAAGCAAGAGTGAAACCACAACACCTCCAACACATTTACAAGTTTATAAAGACCTATCCAAAGTTGAGAGTTATACTAGATTTTGTTGGTCGACCAAACACCGAAGAAAAGAGTCAAGCAATGGAGATCCGACATTAAATCGATTGCAGGTGCCTCTAAGAATGTCATATGTAAGCTCTCAGGAATCTACACGGAAACTCTCAGGCAATCAAATAGAAATTCAAAATTGCAAGAGATATCCATGAAAGTCTCACCACTTCTTCGTCAACTGATTAAATGTTTTGGAGTCAAAGAACGATGTGGGCAATCTGACTGGCCATCAGCATCATTAGTTAACAATCAAGATTGGAATGAATTTACCAAAGTTTGTTTCAAAGGCTTAAAGTCCTCACAGATATTTGACATTTTCTTTACAAATCCATCAACATTTTATGCAGAAAATTTCAATTCATAACTACAAACATAATATCCAATTCTTATTTATTTCATAAAACAAACCGAATAAACCTTATATAAAGTTTTAGAACTAAATATTTACTTATTTGTGGTTTGTGTGAAAAATTGATGATCAAATCTAATTTCCTAATTTGTTGATCAACACAAATACTCGAAAATGGAGAACCAATCTAAAAGGTAATCTACAAATGAGCATGGAAAGAATGCATTTTGGATGATTAATCTTGGTATTAAATTGTAGCCAAATTAAGAAGGAAGCAAAGAGAACAGAAAAAGAGGCAAAGAAACAAGCTAAACTTAAGGAACTGGAACAAAGGCTAGCAGAAAAAAAACTAAAGGAACAATTGGAGTATGAAAGAGATCCTGAAGATCAATCAACCAAGTTGAAACTACGGGCGAAAGAAATTCCTATTGTCCCTCATTGATAAACCAGGAGGATGAATCAGTCAATGATGTGAGGATAAAAGACTTAGAATCATTCCCGAATGGCACAGTCATTAATATGAGAGCAAGAATCAGCTCAATTAGTCCACATGGAAAGCTACTTTTCATGGTGCTGCGTCAGCAGAACTTCAATGTTCAAGCACTTGTTTTGGAAAAGAAGTGGACTGGTATCAAAATACATGATCAAATACATAAGTAATCTCACTGTAGAATCCATAGTCGATCTCGAAGCAAACATAGTTATGGATCATACTAAAATCATAAAAAGAACAGCAGTCACCCTTACATAGAACTATGCATCAGAAAGCTATATGTCATCTCGAGGGCGGATCCACTTCCAATCAGCTTGGAAGATCTGGCGGATCGCAATCAACTTCATTTTAGCCGAGTGGATTTCAAAGTATTGGATCTACGCATTCCCTCTAATCATTGCATTTTGAAGCTGAGATCACAACTGTGCTATTGGTTACACAGCTATCTTGCAACTCAACAATTCATTGAAATCCATACACCCAAGACAACCTTATTTCATCCCATGAACAGAATGCATTTAACGTTGATTATTTTGGAGAGAACGTTTACTTGGCCAACTCTAATCAAGTCTATCATCAAATGGCGATTGCCTCTGATTTCAACAGGATCTATGAAGTCGCTCCTATTTTCAGGAAAGACTATGCAACCTCCCATAGAAACCTAGCTCAATTCACCAAAATCGACATCACCATGAGAACTAACGAAGACTATCATGAATTGATGGACGTTGTCGATGGTCTTTTCCAATATATATTCGATCAGCTCGATAAATACAAAGTCGAGTTGGAGACCATTAGAAAACTATATGAAATGGAACACTTTTACCTATAGCAACCCAACTGTAGTAATAACGAACGACGATGCAATTGACATTCTTAAAAAAAGTTAATGAAACTATTTATAGTGAAAGCATGTCAATAAGCAATGAGAGAATGCTTGGAAGAGTGATACAAAACTACTATGGTGTTGACTATTACATTGTTGATAGAATACCCTATATCGAATCACAACCCAATGTGGAATGCTACACTGATAATCCCAAACATGCTAAAGCATTCACCATTTTCTTGAGAGGCATTGAAAGTTGGAAAAGGGTGCTCAGATGATACATTCACATGACAAGTTCTACCAACAAGTCGTGAACTACAAACCATACTTAAGTATCGAGACATCAAAGACCCATGCTTGTGTCAAGCAAATCTAGACTCGCTAAAGTATGGATGCTATCCATATGCAAGATGCTCAATAGGCCTGGAAAAATTGCTAAGTGCCTACTTGGACATCACAAACATACGTGGGACCACAATGTTTTACCGTGACAGTCACAACCTTCAACCTTAATAATATTTACATAACACACGCTGCCACCTTACCCTTACCACACCAGCATCATCACCATCATCACCACCATCACAACCATTGATTCAAGTAATTTAAGAACACTATGTTTCCTCTCTTTTCCTGTTATTGTTTATATAGTTTGCACATGTATAATGTATGTATGTATCAATCAATCAAACAAACACATAACTGCTAACTCAATTGTGAATTGTGTGCTATTCAATAATAACATCAAACACTATCTTTCTGCTCAATGTGAAGAGCAAACAACTATTACCTCTTCCAATACAACTACAGCTACCACACCATACTAGCCCACCAATCAACAATCAATAATCAAACCACCTACCATACTCCTCACCCCAACCCACCACTACATGTAGAATATATTGATGTAAGTTTGAATTTAAGAGCAAAATTGAATTTATTTACCAACAAAAATAAATTCTTTTTTCTTTTCCAAATTTATTTAATTTATGATATAAATATATATTAATTATTATTTAATAATAATAGGAAGAAGTCAATACTAAAAATATTTAATCTATCTATCTTTTTTTTTTTTGTTTTTATCTTTTTTTCTAATTATCTATCTACTCTGTATTTAAAGATAAATAATTACCTATCATCATCATTTAAATTAATATATATAAATAATTAAAAATGAGAATACAAATTTGGTGTATTTAGTATTCTAGTTATATTATTGTTGTCTTCAGTTCACTCTGAACAAATCAAGGAAAATGATAGCAACAACACAACCTGCGAAGGTAAGAATTTAAATTAATAAAAAACACCATTTGATATCTGGAAAAACTTACTTACTATTTAATTCTTATAGCTTGTGAATTGGTTGTGTCCTATGTTGAACAATATTTTGAAACAAAATAAGACAATCAATGAGATCGAACAAGAACTTGAAAAAGTTTGTCTATACTTGCCAGGTGTCTGGTCGTCAAATGTAAATCATTAATTACAACAGTGGTAGGATCTAAAGATACTAACTTTATATTTAAAATATTGTAGTGTAAAATAATTGTTCAAAGCTACATTACTCAAATTATCGATATGATCATCAATGAGGAGGATCCCAATCAAGTTTGTGATAAAATTGGTGTTTGCAATAACAACGAAAAAGAAGTTATAATGATGGTAATGCAACCAATTGTAAATGTTCTCTCTGGTGGTGAATGCTCCATTTGTACAATGGTTGCTAGCTATGTCGAACACACTCTTTCCAACAACAAGACTATGACTGAGATCATCGATGGATTGGAAAAGGCCTGTTCCGAGTTGGATCAGGGATGGGCATCACAATGCACCAGTTTGATTCCAACTATGTACCAATCATCATCGAGCTGATTGAGACTGAATTGACCCCAAACCATCATTTGCCAAGAGATGAAATTGTGTCCAGTCGCCAACCAAAGACCCAACAACATGAAGATCATTTCCGACCAGAAGGATGAAAAGAAGAGTACACAATTGGCAATTGTTCCAGAGCACAAGGTCCTCAGCTTAGTCAGACCCCACAGAACCCCAACACCAGACACCACCAAGAGTAACAACGCATGTGATATCTGTGAACAACTTGCAACCAAAGTTCTCAGCTTGATCCCAACTGTTTCCGAGGCCCAACAAATCATCTCCACCCTCGAAAGCTACTGCACCAGACTTCCCAATCCAAGCTATGTCTCCACCTGCAAGAGCATGGTTGACAACTACGGTCAAATCATGATTAAATTCATCAAGAACGAGCCAAACCCAGACCAAGTTTGTGGTGCCATTGGACTATGCTCAACCTACAACAACCCATTCCAACAATCAAACTTCAACAACAGACAAAAATAGCATCAACATCAAGTTCTAAACTAAATAAGTAACTCCTTCCCCTTAATATCTATCTATTCAAAAATACTGTGTTGTCTTTGCTTGTTACTATTTTAAATAAATCAAAGTTTAACCTAATCTTTTAAGTAAAAGTATATACAAAGTGGTAGGAGTTTTATTACTATGATTAAGTTAAAGGTTAAAGAGATGATTCATTCCTGATTCTTGGATGGGAATTATAATATGATATATATTAATATTCAGTTATAAAGTTGAATGTACCGTATGTTGATCTTTGATTAAATAAGTTACAACAAATAAAAAATAATTATAATAGTAATAATAGTAATTATATAAATATATATATAAAGGCAAATGCTAAAGAACAAGCTTAACAATTCAATTCTACTCTTCATCTACAAACTCATAGTACATCTTTTCTTTTCGTAGTCTAAATGTTATTCTGAAAATTTTATAATACCAAGTTAGAAGACAAGATTCCAATGTTAATGAAAGAATCTTATAACATACCCTATGCAAATAAACAATGCTACATCAATTGAAACACTCAGTAATTCAAATATCCATACAAGTTGGAATGCCGACGCCAAAAATTGAATTACAATGACTGATGATAAATAAAACAACATAATCCATTTGAATGCACTGCAAATAAATGTAAGTAAATTTTAGGACACATATTTATAGTGGAAATTAAACTTACATAAACATCATCAATTTACTTTGGAGCTGTGATAACTTCAATGAATTATCTTGGTCTCTAATTTGAACCGCACTGTCTGCTGATGCTGCTGGTGGTGCGCGATCATCAGCGTTATTTGGAGGTTGTTGAACAGTTGGTGGCTCGAGTACCTCGGGCTTAAGTGATTCCTCTGGAGAAGCACCAGCACCAGTACCTTGCTGTTGTGAACTTGCCATTGGTTGCATCTGACTGCTGTTACGTATCTCCAAAATGGCAGCTCTGATCAAATTGATATTGAAATCAGTCTTTAAAAATATAATACACAACACTGGGATATAAACAATAAATTGTAAGAACTGCAATGATAAAGTAAATAGGTAACTAATTAGTCGAAAGAAGTTGGATGGAATTGTTCATATATTGTTGGCAACTTACATTAAAGAAGCCCTGTAGGATTGCACCAAGTGCAATAGTGACACCCAGCAAAATAATAATCAATGCAAGAGGTTTCTTGAGATGTTCATATCGACCCTTGCAAATACCCCATCCAGTTGCGATAGTCAGTAGTATTACACAAGCAGTTATTCTGAATACAATGTAGAATAGCCAGAAGAATATGATGACAACAATTCCAACTGCACCATATGTCTGGAGATAGGTCCAATATCCACAATAGTATACAACAAGTGCCAACTTTGAGAATGGTAGCAATGATATTACCTTATGCAATTTTATATTTTGCTGCAGCAAATCAAATAGATACTATTAGTATTGTTAATGTGCATTGGACTACTGATTGATTCTCTTACTTTTCTATTAAGATACCAGTTGACACACCACAGAATGGTTAGAATTGACCAGATACCAGTGAAAGTCATGTAGATATAGGGCAATGGAATGTATTCATAAGAGAGGTGATTTCCATGTGGATTGTAGAATGCATATGATACTTTGTAAGTGACTTTGCTATTGGTTGGATTGCACTGTCCAATAATGAATGTAAAGTAATCACCAAGTGGGTTTATCTATAGTGTAGCTGATGGTACCAGAAGAATTGGTAAATAGAAACACCTGATAGCAAGTTGGCTCTACCATACAATATGTGCTCGACTCCAAGTCATTATATTGATGATCTGTGCAAAGTAGTAACCTTGTAGAATTCTCAAAGAACTCTCCATCCTTTATATATGATTAATTTACTAATAATTCCAATGGCAATACCAATAACTCAAGCTATACCTACAACAATTTGATAGTTGAAATCGAAATATCCTCCAGTCAAGAAACCAAACGAACTGATAGTGGTCAATCCATTTCTTGCCGAAAAAGTATAAGGCGATTGATAGATTGCATCGACAACATTTACATTACTGGTGATGAAAATCAGTAGTATTACAATCAAAATCGATGACGATAATGATGAAGTTGAAGTTACTTTCATATCTGTATCCACTGATACTATAGTAGTAGTATTCTAACTAAGCAATAGAGTATAACAAACAATCCAATCTATTCTAATCGATCGATCAACATCTATCTATCTTTCTTTCTACCTATCTTCTATCTATCTCTACTTATCTATCTATCTATTTATAACAATATATAAATATAGAATGAATATTTATAAATATATATATAATAGGAGTGAGTGAATGAATGATTAACAATTCTATGATTAGGATGCAAAACAAACAAAAAAATTAAATTAAAAATAGGGGTGTGTAGTATTAATAATTATGAATTTTAATTTTTAAAAATAAAAGAGTTATAAATTGACCCCCCAACAGCAAAAAACAACACTGACATGTACAAACAATCACCCAATTTCAGTTAATTAATCTATCAATCTAATCTTAATAACAAAAGCCAAGTTAGAATTTCATTAGTAAATCATTGCAATTGATCATCCATCACTACTATTATTATTATTATTAATATCATTAATATTATTATCATAGTATTATCAACAACAGTAATTAGTTTACTTTTGTTATTTCATTGAATCTTATTATTATTATTATTTTATTTAATACTTTTAACTCTCAGTTATAATAGGTAATCAATGCATATTAAGATGTGAAATTAATTCAAAACAATGACAACAATTCAATTTGTTGGTTGAGGAATAATTAATTTAGAGATGAATCAAGTTGTTGTTGTTTGTAAGTGAAGTTTTATTGTTTTTTTGATTTTAGGTAAAATTATTGAATAGATCAGATTGGATTCGTCCAAAACATACATACCACTGGGTAGTAGTTAAATCTTTGTTTTTTCCATGAAGAGTCCTATTTATTGATCTATTTCTGTCTCTGATAGACACACACACTCCCACTTCCTTTCTCATGATTCATGATTTTACCAAAAACAAAATAGCTACAAAAAAAAATAAATGAAATTTGGCAGTTTGCAAATGTTTTTTTTTTGTATTGACAATTTTTAAGTTTTTGGGCTCCCAAAAACAACGAATTTGTATTACCATGGTCGAGCAAAATTATATATATCTCAGATGCTGATATTTTTAGTGCTTAAAATATTGTCAAAAAACAAAACACACAAAAAAAATTAAAAACAAAAAACTAAACAAACCAAAAATAATACAATAAAAAAAACCATAGTCTCTCTCTCGAACTGCCATCTCCATATCTGTGTCAACTAAATCCTTTAGTCAATAAACCAAATCAAAAGATTCATAGCATAGTTTTCTAGAATCATAGATAATAGATAATATAATAATAGAAATCTATAGAAATATATATATATTTATAGTATAATACATAAATTATAACATTACATTATATTACCATTAACAAAGCATTTCAATTCAAATCATTAGATAATTTTAGTTTAGTGATAAACAATTAGATCAATCATTTTTAATAAAGTTCAACAACAAAGAAAGATAAAGATAGAAATAGAACCAAGTTGATCTAGTATACAATAGCATTTGTTTAAACAAGTTATACAAAATTCTAGTATTTTATCTAGTAGGAGCATCAAGAATAGATAGCATAGGAATTGGACTCAACCAATCCAAAACAGAATTAATCATATCTTCAAATAGATTCAGCCCAATAACTTTATGCTACAGTTTGATTGATTGATTGACTAATTGATTTCATCTATCTACAATTTCGTCAAATCAAAACAATTCAATACTTTAGTTGTAGTATTGAAAATAACAAAACAAACAAGGCAACCTAGGCAACAAGAGAGAAGCAGGCAGAAGTCGAAAAGTTGTAGAGAAGAGATAGTGGTATTATATCTTTTGAAGGTAGGCATCATTCAAAATAAGATTGTTTGTTTTGTTTGCAGCATCAAGAAAACCCTGTTTAATTAGCACACTTGTACAGGGTGTGTGTTTGTTTATTTCTATTCCTTAAAAATTTATTTTTATTACTGTGTTGTGTGGGTTGCCACTCTTGTTGTGTGTGATCGTTAGTTTAGTCGGATTAAACAATATAATCAAAACCCATCCATCTTGCACTACAATTTGATTTTTTTTTCACTTTTAATCAACACACACAAAAGCAATCAGTAGCCTCACACCTCTATAAATAATTATTAAGCACTCAATCACTCAATCAATCTTTAATGGTATATTATGTGTTTGTGCACATTGCACTTGTGTAGTTGATTCAAATGATGATTTTAGTTGTGATGTAGAATAGTCAGTTAATATTTGACACGGCTGTTGTTGGATCGTGCGAGACGACAATGGATGTAATCAAGTGTAAAAATAACTCACCAGAAGAAAGTGTGATCACCAAGATTTAGGGTGTGATTTTTCAAAAGGAGTTTTTGTACTTGAACTATTTTTTGTTTTTTATTGATTACGCTCTAATTTCACAACTCTGCCAACTATTATCAAGCCAACAATATCTCGATAGTTTGGGAACACTCTGAAGGAATTACAACCATTTTTGGCTTTTACTATTAAAATTACATCAAGTGTTTACAGTAATCCAGCAGCAGAGAGGTTCTATTTTAATTTCAAAGACATCATCATCCACAAACAATCATAGAAAAAACAAAAGCAATCCAACTATTTATTATTTATCATCAACAAGATCACTCAAATTAACACTACAAATTGTACTACAGTTACATAATTCATATCAATACAATCCTACCTCTATATGAAATATAAATAATTTAGATATTGATATTCAATATTCAAACAAACAACCAACCACCGACCAATCAACCAAACAGCCAACAAGTCAGTCAAAACTGCTAATTCCAATCTAT